>JAGTTL010000286.1:0-63903 GCA_036851935.1 Coregonus suidteri | reverse complement strand
ATTGATTGAGTTTCTGAGAGTTTCTTGGTCCTGTTCTTTTTGGTTGTGTTCCTTTTTTTTCCGGTACAGATCCACTTGATGGGCTATATGATCTGTATAGACACCCTTTGTCATGCTCCCAAGTCCAACCACCTCTGCCAGTTTGCTCCTTACTGGTGAGGGCAGTCCCATCTGTAGTTTAGCTCTCAAGATTGACTGCTCAATTTGACTCACATCTGGATCATTTCCGGTAATATTTCTCCACACTTGATGAACTCTTGACACATAGGCTCTCGGATTTTCTTGTTGTCCTAGTGGGTCAATCAGAATGTTGTCAGGATGCACATTTGTTGGAAACGTATCTCTCAGTGCTCTCCACAGCCGATTTCTACTTGCAGCCAACAATTCAGGGTCGTTCACTGCAGTCCCCACATACAGTGAGGGAAAAAAGTATTTGATCCCCTGCTGATTTTGTACGTTTGCCCACTGACAAAGAAATGATCAGTCTATAATTTTAATGATAGGTTTATTTGAACAGTGAGAGACAGAATAACAACAAAAAAATCCAGAAAAAAACATGTCAAAAATTGTATGAATTGATTTGCATTTTAATGAGGGAAATAAGTATTTGACCCCTCTGCAAAACATTACTTAGTACTTGGTGGCAAATCCTTTGTTGACAATCACAGAGGTCAGATGTTTCTTGTAGTTGTCCACCAGGTTTGCACATATCTCAGGAGGGATTTTGTTCCACTCCTCTTTGCAGATCTTCTTCAAGTCATTAAGGTTTCGAGGCTGACGTTTGGCAACTCGAACCTTTAGCTCCCTCCACAGATTTTCTATGGGATTAAGGTCTGGAGACTGGCTAGGCCACTCCAGGACCTTAATGTGCTTCTTCTTGAGCCACTCCTTTGTTGCCTTGGCTTGTGTTTTGGGTCATTGTCATGCTGGAATTCCCATACACGACCCATTTTCAATGCCCTGGCTGAGGAAGGTGGCCCCGTCCCATCGTCCCTTTGATGCAGTGAAGTTGTCCTGTCCCCTTAGCAGAAAAAACACCCCCAAACCATAATGTTTTCGACCTCCATGTTTGACGGTGGGGATGATGTTCTTGGGGTCATAGGCAGCATTCCTCCTCCCTCCCAACACGGTGAGTTGAGTTGATGCCAAAGAGTTCCATTTTGGTCTCATCTGACCACAACACTTTCACCCAGTTCTCCTCTGAATCATTCAGATGTTCATTGGCAAACAGCAGACGGCCTTGTATATGTGCTTTCTTGAGCAGGGGGACCTGGGGGGCATTGCAGGATTTCAGTCCTTCACGGCGTAGTGGTGTTACCAATTGTTTTTTCTTGGTGACTATGGTCCAGCTGCCTTGAGCTCATTGACAAGATCCTCCTGTGTAGTTCTGGGCTGATTCCTCACCGTTCTCATGATCATTGCAACTCCACAAGGTGAGATCTTGCATGGAGCCCCAGGCCGAGGGAGATTGGAGAGTTATTTTGTGTTCCTTCCATTTGCGAATAATCGCACCAACTGTTGTCACCTTCTCACCAAGCTGCTTGGCGATGGTTCTTGTAGCCCATTCCAGCCTTTTGTAGGTCTACAATCTTTGTCCCTGACATCCTTGGAGAGCTCTTTGGTCTTGGCCATGGTGGAGAGTTTGGAATCTGATTGATTGATTGCTTTCTGTGGACAGGTGTCTTTTATACAGGTAACAAACTGAGATTAGGAGCACTCCCTTTCAGAGTGTGCTCCTAATCTCAGCTCGTTACCTGTATAAAAGACACCTGGGAGCCAGAAATCTTTCAGATTGAGGAGGGGGTCAAATACTTATTTCCCACATTAAAATGCAAATAAATTTATAAACATTTTTGACATGCGTTTTTCTGGATTTTTTTTGTTGTTATTCTGTCTCTCACTGTTGAAATAAACCTACCATTAAAATTATAGACTGATCATTTCTTTGGCAGTGGGCAAACGTACAAAATCAGCAGGGGATCAAATACTTTTTTCCCTCACTGTATCTATGAAGTCCAGCTCTCTGAAAAATGTCTTCCATGCCTGGAATCCCAAGGAGATTAGCAAAAAGTATCTTAATGTCTCCTATGGCAGATTGTGTTCCCACCGTAATTTCTTCCAACTTTGAAATCCAAGGATATGCTCCATCTTGAAGAGTAGGCAGCTTCTCAAGTATATCTGACATATCGTTATTCTGCAAAAGGCTTATATTCTAGGTTTTGTCCTCGAATTATCACTGGCATCATCTTCTTACTTGTGCTCCCTTGTCTTGGCCTCAATGTATACTTCTTCTCCAATTCTTGGGATCCTTTTTTCAGCAGTTTTTTCTTCTGTATCTTCAGCTTCTTGAGTTGTTCTTCCAGCTCTCTTACTTCTTCTAAATTATTGGCCTTATCCAGGTATGATACGCATCGGTCTATATCTCTTTCTATTTCTTCTGTGCTAGTCATTGTAGGATAAAATCCTCTTGAATATGAAGCACCTTTAATCTCCAAATCTTCATCGTTGTCTCCATCTTCATTTTCATCAGAACTCAAATCTCTTGTATTCTTCTTCTTCCAACTTCCATCACCCCTTCTTTCCGCTCTGGCCAACCTCTGTCTGATGACAGGGTCATATCCACCCATGATCTCTTCTGAATCACTCTGATCATCATCATCATCATCATCATCATCATCAAGTTCCATCTTCCTGAACCTCACTCTACCCCTTAGTTTCCAGACATCTCGTTTTCTTCCTACTTTTGGAGTTTGGATTCATCTTTATGGTCGTTTCTGCTTGTCCTCTCTCTATTATTCGTTCATCTTCATCTTTGATGCAATAATCACCCTCCTGAATGATCACTGGAAGCTGAGGATAGATGTCCTTAAACTTGACTTCTTTCTCATAAGGTGGGGGTGTTTTGCTGAATCCATATGTGAGAAAGGTGTATTGACTTCTGCCATTAGTTTTTCTGTCACCTTCACCTCTTTTGCCATTTTCTCTGTACCTCTGTCTCTTTTATCTTTTGTATCTTTTATCAGTTTTTGTCCTTCATTTTCAAACAGCTTAGAAACACCCAGCTCTCTTTGTCTCTTTTCTTTACGTTGTTGTCCTTTTTTTTCCTTATTTTGATCTGCCTTATACGTGGATACAAGCACTTGCATTATCTTGATGACGTCTGGGTTAAGAGTCCCTTCCACTGGCCATGGTTGTTCAATGTCAGGCCAACGTTTATTCCATTTTTCAGATAACCTTGCAATACCATTAACTAGAGGATTACTATTCTGTACTACATCAAGAGGAGTAATTGCTTTTGTAGTTTTGATGTCCTTTTTCCCCATTGTAACGACTCTGTTATGTTGTTTCCTCTTTATTTTTTTTATATATATTTTTTAAAATATTTTTAATTAAAAATAATTAATTAATCAATTAATCAATTAATTAATCAATATATCAATTTATTTTATGAATTTTATTTTACCAAATTATTGATTAGTGGCAATCTTACCACATCTGATCAGGAAAAGTAAAGGAAAGTAGTCAACTTCAGAGCAATCCAAAAAAGGAAGGACCTGTAATCCAGCAACACTACAGCACTCACACAAAACCAATTGCTTAATAATCACCCAATTATCTTAATTTTACAGAATAATGTCAATGCTGGATTTCCAACACAACTCTAATCAAAACAAGTCATTCACAAAAACTCTAATGTGCAATTATCAATTACATAAATTCATCAGTCTGTTGCCAAGTTCCTGCGAAATGGTCACAACATGAAATATTATATGCATACACATTGTATCTATTATATCCTGTAAGGGAAAGTAGGTTTTGTGGATAAGAACAGTACTGGCCTTAATTGGACTTGATTGTTGTCGCTTGATGTACTGGTCAGCACCTTCTCTCTCTCTCTCTGTCTCCTCCTTCTCGTCTCTCATATGACAGAAGAACAAAGGAACAGACAATAATTTAGTTTTTTTTATGCATACTTATGTTCACATTCACGCTAAGAAATATGCAAACAGCTTAACTCAGGAATATTATAAATAGCTCAATAACATTTTATTTTATTTATTTATTTAATTATTATTATTTTTTAATCCATCAACATATCTCTCATTCATCAACTCAACCGATGTCAACCAAACAGTTCCACAGCCAAGCCAACAGCTAATCCATCAAACAGAACACTCCACTTGTGTGCAAGTCTCTGTCTGCTCCCTCTCTGTCTACGTAACTCTAAACTCATAAAATCCCACGCATGCGTAGTTCAGTCACCTATGCGATTTCAGGGTGAACAGAGCTCTCCCAAGCAGCTCTCTCTCCAAGCCAAACAACAGACAAACAATAACACTTAACAAAACTCACAAACGAACACGGAACACAGAACATAGAACACAAATCCTACTTCAAAGTTTCTTATCTTCACTTATCCTAATCTGCAGATTTATAGTTATGTTGTTATCAATTACAAAACATCTCTATACACTCTTTAAAAAAAAAAGTCCTCCCTGTAGGCTCATGATTAGTTAGTAAACGTTATCTTTTTATAGAGACTCATAAGATTTTTAAACTTAATGTCCTTCCAGGGGGCTCATATATAGTTAACAATTATTAACGTTCTCACAAACGGAGACTCATAAGATTTTTTAACCTTAACTTCCTTCTAGGGGGCTTATATTTCCTTATGAAAACAAAAATCCCTGTTCTCAACCAAAACATATATATATATATGGATATATCTCTAACATAGATCTTATCCTAACATGAGTCGACACACAGCTGGAACACATCAGATGTACAGACATGCAGCGGCTCTCTCTGTCTCACACACACACGCAGGCTCCGTTCCTCTCATACACACACGCATACACAGTTTAAACAAGAATGCATCCGTTCATACAATAAAATAAGCATGCTACCGTCGCTCCTATTGTCCTTTATATTCCTTCCTAAATTTCTGCTACCTCAGGTTGTAGACATCCAATGAGAGGATTACTTCAGACAAATACTTCGTCAAATAGATTCTGAGAGGTAACATACAATTGAATATATCTTCTACAATCTGCAGTTCCCAGAACTGACTTGAGAGTTAATCTAATAACTATCAAGATTCATGGCCCATCATAATGATCGCCTCGTTTTGAGGGCTTCCTTAAATCAGCGACGTCCTAAAAGTATACTTTTCCTTATTTCCTGGCCTTATTCCTTCATGTTTTTCCTGGACACTCCTTTTAATTTTATTCAAGCCAAATACCGGTGTGTCCAGTGTTAATAATTTCTATAGACTCTCCCCCCTGTTTGCGTTGTTTCCAACGCAAACAAAGTTAGAAATTTAGAACGGACTCTCATCCCACAGCAAATAACAGCAAAGCGCACACACAAGTCCTTTGACGGTACATCTGAACGCACACACATGTGCAAGCACACGAACCGACCAGCGCCCAAAGAACTGTGAGAAATCTCACCTTATCTGCCGGCGTCTTGAGCGGGAGTCACTTCGTAGCCCATGAATGGAATGCAGAGAAAAGACGTAGCACGTCCCAAAAACCTAGTCGCCATTAAATGTGGTGTCCAAGTCAACGTTGCTAATTATGCTGTGATGATAAGAAGCCCGCTTACACTGTTCTTTGATTATAAAGATGTATTGTATCAAAGTTCACAGTATTAATTTACAGATATCTGCAGTTATATCTGGAGAGAAACGGCCAATCTGTTGATCCAATATGTTGTCTCTCCCGTCCTTTGTTCAAACATGGTATTTATCCTATGTAACATAAGATGGGGGGTTTTAATAAACCAATCCCCGGCTTTCACATATCTCCAAATGTCCTCTATTCCAAGAAACCTATGTAGCAATGCTTTTCCAAATGCTTCAGCAAAGCAGAGTAAAGTTCATCTATTACACCATTTGCAAACATCAGCAAAATCAATAGACCTTCAGACACTACACCACATTTCAATTTCTGAGTACTTTCAGTGCAGATAGAAAAGACCAAATCCTTTTGAGAAATGTCAAGAATGAATCCATTAAGATCAAGCTATCTCTTCTCCGTCTATCAAATACGTGAGGAGGACATTTGCCGCCAAAACTCATTCACACCATGACAGTGTGTAGCCTATAGTGCTGTGAAATCGTGAAAAATGTTCTATTGTCTCATCTATTGATTTATTTACGTTCTTTAGGCAGTATGTGTTCCTTCCTGCCAGAGCGATAGATAGATAGGACTGAGTAATAGAATCGCTGGCACTCGGGGCTGACAGAGTCCATTATGACAGCAATGATGTCTTCACTCCTGCTGTCCCCCTTTGACTAATGGCATCTCCTGTAGAATGCATCAAAACTCTATCTGCCATTCAACTCAGTATCAAGGTCTTCCGTACTTTCAGTCAGGAATCTGAGTACAATTATAATGACTCCTTTGCACCAGTCGCTGCTTGTTATTATTCACAAAGTCCTTCAGATGCTGACTTTAATCAATAGATACAAACACAGCTCTTTCTTTTTTAATGTCTGTGCTTTTTAAATGATAAGGACGATAATAGCACAGAGCAGACATTGTGGAGGAAGAGCTCTTTGGGGACGTGCTGCCTCAAACATCACTCAGTGATGTTGCGGTCCTTTGCCAAGGTGCATAGTGTGTGCAGGGACAGTGAGAAGTGGCCTATTAAAAGCCTGTAAAGTAAGCACATTTGATGTCCTTGAGACGTCTACTTCACTCATGCCCTCATAACAGGGTCAATACCGGCCCTGACAATGGTGGTTCATTGAAAAACATAAAAACAGAGACCCATGGATATTGTGATGAATCACTGAAGGTGCCAATATAATAGAGTTAGCCAGCTGGCCCTCTCTTCTGTCTCCACGTCCCCTCCCAGACCCTAGCCCGTGCTACTCCTCAGGGGGGACATTTGATGTGCGCTCATTGATTATGTGGTTTTTTTAATGCACATTCTGCAGAGCAGGAGATGTACAGTAGTGGTGCTGAGAGGTGCATCGATCTCTCCATTAACCGGTCAGTGTTGGACAGTGTGGCCATGTATCCTGTTAATAAAGTGTGCCGATTTTAATGGTCCGAGTCTACCGTACCACGCTGTAAAACACATGACTTCCTATTAGATTGGCCAACATCAAGGAGAGCAAATACTTTGTAAACTGTTTAGTGTTTCCCCATGGACTTTATTCAAATGGAGAGTGTGATATGAGATATAATTTCCCTGGTTAATATTTACGACTTGTTGTTGTTGTTTCTGCAAAGGCAATAAATCAAGCTCTTAGCGACTGTCACCAGATCAGCGCTAGCTGCTACTGCATCAGCATCTAAAGAGCAGACGACATCCATCAGATACTCTGGGGGCATGTCAACAGTGTGAAGTGGCTTGTCTCCTCCCTTTCATCTGCGCTGATATTAAAGAGGCTAAAGCCAGGCTTCTTTACCATATTGTTTCCTCCATATCCTGTTTCTCTCAGCCCCAATTCCGATACTGAGTTGAGATTCTGTGAACTGGAGACTGGGGCGCTGTATGATTCCCTGCTCAGTTGTGGAGATTCATCGATGTCTTTAGACACGCAGGACGTTAGCTTAGGAACGCAGGCCAGATCAGAGCCAATTATGAAACCGGCCCAAATGGTGTCTCAGTCTTCTTGGGCGTCCCTCCACTGCTCAGCTTTGTCAGAGCTGGCACTAGCTGGTGGGTAATGGCTCTGACCACCACAGAGCTGCTTGTTCAAACCATCAGCAGGAGCTTCGCTGGGGGAATGATTAAGCTTGTTTGCATGTCTTAGTTTTCAGTTGCAATGAGATGGAATTAGTTGGAGTCACATTGTGGATGTATCTGGGGTCAGGGTGCGCCGTAGACTAGCCACAGGTAGAAAATTGACTGTGTCAATTAACTGAGTGTTGGAATTGGGAGTTAATACTGTGAACAACGGGTTCTTATTTGCTCCACTGGTCTTTATGCAAGAGTAACAGGAGAGCAAATACCTGTCCCCATTCAATCTATCTGTTAATTTGCCTATTAACTTAAATCGTTTATCAGAGCATTGGGGGTAATTTAATTGTAATCTTTGAAGAGAATAGATTATGTGCACTCTATTAACCTTTTCACTGCTTCCCAGCTAGGCTACTGTGTGAATATCAATAGTGTTTTCAGTGTTTGAGCAGAGTCAATTAGTATGATATGTTACGTTTTGTATGGTATGTATTAATTTGTGGATGTCCATCATCCATTTCATATGATATGTTAGGAATTACAATTCGTATTTGTTACTATCTGCAATTTGTACAATATGTTACGAATTTGCAAAATGTATGATATATTGCGAATTCCAATTTCTTGTGGCTAACATTGGCTAGGTGGCTAATGCTAACGTTAGCTAGGTGGCTAATGTTAGCTAGGCTAGGGGTTAGGGTTAAGTTCAGGGTTAAGGTTACGGTTAGGATTAAGGTTAAAGGGTAAAGGGTAAAGGTCAGGGTTAGGGTTAGGGGAAGGGTTAACTAACATGCTAAGTAGTTGCTAATAAGCTAAAATGCTAAAGTTGTCCGTGATGAGAATCAAACACACAACTTTTTGGTTACTAGAGATTCACGTTATACGTAAACCCATCCACCCTAATTTCGTTTTTACCTTAAGTAAACCTCTGTTTTATGTATCCATACCAAAAGTAACATATCATACCAACTTGAGTGTCTAGGATTTACATTTACTATGTTACATCTACCATGTTACGTCTTGTGTATGAGACCAGGCTGGCAGAGCAGGTTTGTCTAACCTGTGTATCACTGAGTGTACAAAACATTAGGAACACCTGCTCTTTCCATGACATAGATAGATTGACCAGGTGAATCCAGGTGAAAGCTATGATCTCTTATTGAGGTCACCTGTTAAATCTACTTCAATCAGTGTAGATGAAGGGGAGGACACATGTTGAAACCTATTACATGTAAAGTCCCCATATTTGGGGACCCTATTTGTTTTTTAAAATTCAATTCAGTCTGGTATGAGAACGGTAGCCCCTATCTGCAAAAGCAGGGTATCTGCGGAAAGCTGAGTATCTTGGCTATTGACTGGTGCCTTCAAAATATTTGGTGTGACTTACAACCATATATGGGCATACGAATATAGAAGGGCAGGCCGAGAGCAGTGTTGCCAACTTAGCGACTTTGTCCCTATATTTAGCGAGTATTCAGACCCCTCTAGCGACACATTTTCAAAAAATCGACTAGCGACAAATCTAGCGACTTTTTCTGGTGTTATTGGAGACTTTTGGAGACTCTGATGTGAAAGCACGTATCGTTCTTACTCTTCTCAACGAGCAGCGGGTGCTGCCGTGGGCCCCGCCCCAGTCCCAAAGCACTCACAGGCGGCCCAGTCCTCGCGCAGCAGTCCCTCCCAGCTGCAGTCAGAGCAGAAGATGTTCACCCCTCCGCGTCCAGACTGCAAATGAATCGCGCATGCGGGAAGCCGCCGCTGGCTGATCTCGCCCTGGCTTACATTCAGGGCGGGATGTAAAATGTTCTTTGTCTAAAATAAATCGCTGCACAAAAATATATCACTGCATTTGACTCACACAGCCTCAGTCACTTACTCACCTCGTCCACTGTGTGTGTGCCTCTCTGTGACATAAGCTAAACATCTAGCTGGCTAGCTCATCATGTCTCAGTGTAAACTGTACACTCAAAATTAAACAAAGGAGTGGGAATCAAACCCTGAATTCAAAGGCTGGTTGAAGCTGTTTATTGGAGATGATACACGGGCATACTGCCTCTATTGTAAGGCTGATTTCTACACCAAAATTAGTGATGTAAAAAAACACATGACAACTCAAAAACATACTCAAAAGGCAAAGCCTTATAACAGTTCCACCCAAAACAAGCTGCCATTTATGGTTAAAAGAATTGACTCTGCAAAAAAGGCTGAGGCCACCATGGCATTAGCTATTGCTGAACACTGTTCCATGCTGGCAAATGTTGATGTACTCAAAGGGCCAATAGATGGATACATCAGTCCCAAACCGTACCTTGGTTACCTTTTTGAGTCAAAGGCAGCTGAGCTCCACCTTGCGCCTGAGGATGAAAACAATGTCCGAAAGCAGTGTGTAGCCTTCACCATCTCCCTCACTAATGAGTTGAGGGTGAGACTGCCGGACAACATGGAAGCACTGCAGTACATGTCAGTTTTCAATGTGGAGGAAACTCTAAAGCACAATAAGAGCCCTGGAGAAATATAAAAAATAGCCAAGCTCCTTGGCTACTCCCCTGCAGATAGACAAGATTGTCCAGCAATGGCGTGCCATCCATCTTAGTACAGTTGAAGTCGGAAGTTTACATACACCTTAGCCAAATACATTTAAACTCAGTTTTTCACAATTCCAGACATTTAATCCTAGTAAAAATACCCTGTCTTAGGTCAGTTATGATCACCACTTTATTTTAAGAATGTGAAATGTCCGAATAATAGTAGAGAGAATTATTTATTTCAGCTTTCGTTTCGGGTTGCCTTCCACAAGCTTCCCACAATAAGTTAGGTGAATTTTGGCCCATTCCTCCTGACAGAGCTGGTGTAACTGAATCAGGATTGTAGGCCTCCTTGCTCGCACACGCTTTTTCAGTTCTGCCCACAAATGTTCTATAGGATTGAGGTCAGGGCTTTGTGATGGCCACTCCAATACCTTGACTTTGTTGTCCTTAAGCCATTTTGCCACAACTTTGGAAGTATGCTTGGGGTCATTGTCCATTTGGAAGACCCATTTGAGACCAAGCTTTAAATTCCTGACTGATGTCTTGAGATGTTGCTTCAATATATCCACATAATTTACCTTCCTCATGATGCCATCTATTTTGTGAAGTGCACCAGTCCCTCCTGCAGCAAAGCACCCCAACAGCATGATGCTGCCACCCCCGTGCATCACGGTTGGGATGTTGTTCTTCGGCTTGCAAGCCTACCCCTTTTTCCTCCAAACATAACGATGGTCATTATGGCCAAACAGTTCTATTTTTGTTTCATGGACTTTTCTCCAAAAAGTACGATCTTTGTCCTCATGTGCAGTTGCAAACCGTAGTCTGGCTTTTTTATGGCGGTTTTGGAGCAGTGGCTTCTTCCCTGCTGAGTGGCCTTTCAGGTTATGTCGATATAGGACTCGTTTTTACTGTGGATATAGATACTTTTGTACCTGTTTCCTCCAGCATCTTCACAAGGTCCTTTGCTGTTGTTCTGGGATTGATTTGCACTTTTCGCACCAAAGTACATTCATCTCTAGGAGACAGAACGCGTCTCCTTCCTGAGCGGTATGACGGCTGCGTGGTCCCATGGTGTTTATACTTGCGTACTATTGTTTGTACAGATGAACGTGGCACCTTCAGCGTTTGGAAATTGCTTCCAAGGATGAACCAGACTTGTGGAGGTCTACAATAGTTTTTCTGAGGTCTTGGCTGATTTCTCATGATGTCAAGCAAAGAGGCACTGCGTTTGAAGGTAGGCCTTGAAATACATCCACAGGTACACTTCCAATTGACTCAAATGATGTCAATTAGCCTATCAGAAGCTTCTAAAGCCATGACATCATCTTCTGGAATTTTCCAAGCTGTTTAAAGGCACAGTCAACTTAGTGTATGTAAACTTCTGACCCACTGGAATTGTGATACAGTGAATTACAAGTGAAATAATCTGTCTGTAAACAATTGTTGGAAAAATTACTTGTGTCATGCACAAAGTAGATGTCCTAACCGACTTGCCAAAACTATAGTTTGTTAACAAGAAATGTGTGGAGTGGTTGAAAAATGAGTTTTAATGACTCCAACCTAAGTGTATGTAAACTTCCGACTTCAACTGTAAATGGAATGAGACAAAAAACACACTGGGCTTCTGGAGTGAGATTTGGAAGTTCAGGGATGTAGCTGATATCAACCCGTTTCAAGAACTTGCCATGGCTGCTGTGTCTGTGTTGTCCTTGCCACACTTGAATGCTGAAGTTGAGAGAGTATTCAGCCAGATGAGTGTGGTGTTTTTTACTCACTTTTTGTCTCTCCCACAACGTTATTCCTCTCTCCTACAGCGTCCATCACAATTACATGCACATGGCCAATTATGCAAATTAGGTGATGACGTCATTAACGACTTCTAGCGACTCTTAGGACAGCCAATAGCTACTTTCCTTACTGAGGAGTTGGCAACACTGAGCCAGAGCCGATGTCCTAATTTCAAGATGGCTGCTACCGACATTCCAGTTATCGTTGTGAAGCGTAAACAAAATAAACACGGAATACGTTGATACACACCAAAAGCTGGGACTCCACAGATCATGAGGGTATATTATTTGTCTGCCTGTGACCTACCGTTGTTGATCACCAGCCCGAGAGTCAAAATGTTTATTTTACACAACGTTTTCACCAAACATCATACAAGGTAAGCTTCGATTTGGTCTGTGTTTGAGCTATAGCTACATGGGGGGGATCAAATGAATCCTTAGGTTGGTAGGAACAAATCTAGCCTATTGCCAATTTTATCTGATGCCAACAGTGTATGACTTAATGGCAACATCGAATGTCCACGAGTGACTATCTTTGCGCATCCAAAATATGAGGTTGCCTGCTTACGCGCTGTAGGCATCCATTTCACAGGGGATTGGCTACTATGGCACCTTGACAGTCTTATAGCCAATGAGATAAGCTTTCCAGGGATATGCAGATGACCTGGGTAGGACAAAGCAAGGCCTAGAACCTTTTATGCATAATGCGAACTATTGCTACCTGGCTCAGAGATGAGACGCACCGAGCACACTACAATACATTGTAAACAGATTTCATGGCTTTAGCATAAAATATAAGCCATCTTATCTTTTAAGGGGGGGGGGGGGGGGGGGAGCTAAAAACCTAAAGAATATGCACAGTGCATTATCGACCCAGAACCTATATGATTTTCTGCCGGAATCACTGAATCACTGGACCTTTAACACTGGATAATCGCAACTAGCTAGCTGCAACCAAATGAACGTTGTTGTTGGCTAATCAGCCTTGAGCTAGCCTTGAGTCAGGCACATCTCCCGGCTATCTACCTCTCTGTCAACCGGACAGGACCTCCTAGAGTCGACACGGAGTGTGCTGCCATCTTGTTAGAAGGTAACAGATTATTTTATTATAGTGATTAAGAGTGACTTTCATTGTGTTCCATTGTGTTTAGCGCCCCCTAGTGGAGCTTTCTGGTACTTAGAATAACGTACAAAAACCGGAAGTAAAGTAGTCGTTCTGCACGCAGACAAGCAGCTAGAAACAACGCTACTGTACAGTTCTTTCAGTGCAACTATTTCTTGTTACGCTTCAGCCTCGGAAAATATTTGTTTGTAAGTTCAATTCAAGCATATTGCAAGTGATGATAATATTGTTATTGACAGAATTGCTTACTTATCAATGTTAGTTGGTTACATTTACTCACGCAAATTGCATTGACTTTCATGGATGCCGTTAGCTGTATTAGTTTGCTCGTGCGTCATGTAAAAGAAGTGTAAAACATACTATAGTTTGTTACTGTTTCTAGTGTAATATGCTTTGTTATTGTACAGAGGTGTTTGTACATTATTAGAGTAATGAAAGGAGTTGGCTAGTTGTTACTCATAGAGTAATTATCTATTTGATTTGTCGTCATGCCAGAGACATGGTAACTTGGCACTTGCTTTGTATTTATGCAACTTCAACTTGAAATGTATAATGTACAGCTACAGTATGTCAATGTGAATTGAATACTAAAGTATATTATTTTCTGTATTTGCAGTTTCACAACATAAACGTTTTCAATACATTCGTTCAAGAAAAGTCACGCCTTGGAAGTTTTATTGAAGACTCAGTTGTTAGCTATCTGTCTAGTTTTGCACGGGAACGCAATTCCAGGGCAGAATAGTGAAAAAACATCATCACGGCGGGCTCAAGCACAAGAATAATCGCACGTGGTGGTTATGATTCTACGTTCATTAGCCAACAAAGCCTCTGATCCTAGGGATGACCAGCAGTCTATGATGCAGCAACCAGAGGCAAGTGTTCGACAGAAAGAGGAAGAGGAGCGAGTAAGAGAGATGGAGGAGCCTCTTCAGCACATTGAGACCAAGTCTCAGTCTGCAAGATCAAGGTCATCAAAACAGTCAAGCAGATCCTCAACGGCGAGTTGCGCAGCCATCAAAGCACGTGCCAAGGCGGACGCAGCGCGTGCTCGAGTCTCCTATGCTGAAAAGGAAGCTTCTATGATGAAACAAAAAGCGGAACTGGATGCAAGTTTATATGTTCTCCAAGTTGAGAGAACAGCTGCTGCTGCGTTGGCTGAAGCTGTAGCCTTTGAAGAAGCTGTAGAGTCTGAACGCAGAGAGCTCCACAGAGAACTCAACACAGGGACACAGCCCTTAATTCCAGTCCAACGTACTTGTGAGTATGTGCAACAACATGCTAGGCCCTACTTTGCTGAAATGCCATTTGAAGTAGAGACACAAGAGCTTAGTGTTGACCCAGCTACAGGCCACAATCCAGAAAGTAGAAAACAACGGAGCATGAGCAGAGACTCTCCGTACAAAAGAAATGAAAAGCAGCATGGTGGAAAGGGAAAACAGACCCACTTCCAGTCACCGACACAAAGCTTCCCTGAGTCACAAGTGGCACCAGAACTCACCAAGTACCTCCTGCGCCGTGAGATGGTGAGTTCCGGACTCCTGAAGTTTGATGATCGTCCTGAAAATTATTGGGCATGGAAAGCATATTTTCTCAATGCGACCAGAGACTTGAATCTATCAGCCAGGGAAGAGTTAGATCTAATTACCAAGTGGCTAGGGGCAGAGTCGTCTGAGCAAGCAAAGAGAATTAGATCTGTCTATATTCTCAATGCAACAGCAGGGCTTAACATGGTCTGGCAACGACTAGAAGAGTGCTATGGTACACCCGAAGTGATCGAGAATGCACTGTTGAAGAAAATTGATGAATTTCCAAAACTGTCTAACAAAGACAATCACAAACTAAGAGAACTGGGTGACATTCTTCTCGAACTGGAGTGTGCTAAAGAAGAAGGGTACCTTCCAGGCCTCGCTTATCTGGACACATCTCGTGGGGTAAACCCTATAGTAGAGAAACTTCCATTCAGTTTACAAGAGAAATGGATAGCACAGGGATCCAAATACAAGGAGGACTATCGGGTAGCATTCCCACCATTCTCGTTTTTCTCGAGATTCATCAGGAGCCAGGCGAAAATTAGAAATGACCCCAGCTTCACCCTCTACACCTCAACTACCCAGGTGTCTGTGAAAAGTGAGAAACCTGTCAGGTACAGCAGCAAGACACCTGTGACTGTACACAAAACAGATGTGTCATCTGAGCCCTCAGACCACCAAACCAAACCCAGTAAGACAAAGGTTGAAAGCCCTGACCATCACTGTCCAATACATAACAAGCCTTATCCTCTTAAAAAGTGTTGCGGATTTAGATACAAAACTCTAGATGAGCGCAAATCATATCTCAAAGAGAATGGCATTTGTTTCTGATGTTGTGGGTCAACTCAGCACAGAGCTAAAGACTGTAAGGTGTCAATCAAGTGCTCCGAGTGTGACAGCGACAGACATCTAGCTGCTCTGCATCCAGGTCCAGCTCCTTCAACGATAGACACCGCTACAGCAGAGAAAGAGCATGGCGGGGAGCAAGGTGAAGATGCTCTTCTATCAGTCACCTCAAAGTGTACCGAGATCTGTGGTGAGGCAGCCAATCCAAGATCATGTTCAAAAATATGCCTAGTCAAAGCTTATCCAGCTGGGAAAAGAGAGAAAGCTGTCAAAATGTATGCAGTGCTTGATGAACAGAGCAACAAATCTCTGGCCAAGACAGAGTTTTTCAATCTCTTCAACATCAATGACAACTCTGCTCCATACACCATGAAGACCTGTTCTGGGGTAACAGAGACTTCAGGCAGGAGAGCCGTCAACTTCATGGTGGAGTCTATAGACGGACACAAGCAGCTCACTCTCCCTACTCTGATAGAGTGTGACATGATGCCAGACGATAGAATGGAGATTCCCTCCCCAGACATTGCGCATCATCATCCCCATCTGCAACCAGTGGCGGACAAAATTCCAGCTGTGGACCCAGACGCTCCCATCCTCCTGCTCTTAGGACGAAACATCTTAAGGGTACACAAGGTACGAGAACAAATCAATGGGCCCCACGACACTCCTTATGCACAGCGACTCGACCTCGGGTGGGTCATCGTGGGTGAAGTTTGTCTGGGAACGGCTCACCGACCAGCCAGTGTTAACGTGTTCAGGACAACATACTTCAAAATGGTCGCACGTCCTATCTGAGCCCTTGCCCTGACATCATCCAGGTGAAAGAGAACTACAGCAGCGTAGCTCAGCAACACATTTCTCTCTCTACAGGGCACTCGAGAGATCCAAGCACAACTGTGAACACAGACAGCCTGGGATGTTCCGTGTTCAACAAAAAAACAAGACGATGATAAACCAGCACCATCTGTGGAAGACAAAGCTTTCTTGGACATTATGGACAAACAGGTTTTCCAGGATGATGGAAACAAACTGGGTGGCTCCACTACCCTTTCGCCCCACTAGACGTCGTCTTCCTAATAACAGGGAGCAGGCCATGAAGCGTCTCACATCACTTCGTAGGACTTTAGACAAAAAGCCTGACATGAAACTTCAATTTATTGACTTCATGCAAAAGATGCTGGATAACGACCAAGCTGAACATTCTCCGACACTAGAGGGAGACAAAGAACGCTGGTATCTGCCAATATTTGGTGTTTACCATCCACAAAAAGCCTGAACAAATAAGAGTGGTGTTTGACTCCAGCGCTGAGTGTCAAGGCGTGTCACTGAACGACGTCCTGCTCAGGGGTCCCAGACTTAAACAACACACTCTTGGGCGTCTTAATGCGCTTCCGCAAGGATGGCATTGCACTAACGACAGATGTGCAACAAATGTTTTACTGTTTTGGTGTACGTGAGGATCACAGAGATTACTTAAGGTTTCTCTGGTATGAAGACAACAACCCAGATAGAAACATAACTGAGTACAGGATGAAAGTCCATGTATTTGGGAACAGCCCCTCACCAGCCGTAGCCATCTACTGCATGAGACGAGAGCAGCTCTACAGGGTGAGAAGGAATACGGGTCAGAACCCAAGCAGTTTGTAGTGAGGAACTTTTATGTCGATGATGGGCTGATATCAGTAGCTACTCCAGAAGAAGCTATCAACATTATGAGAAAAACACAAGCAATGTTAGCGGAGTCCAACATGAAACTACACAAGATTGCATCCAATAGCAAAACAGTTATGGAAGCCTTCCCCATGGAGGACCGTGCCAAGGACTTAAAAGACTTGGAACTCGGAGTAGATCCTCTCCCTTTTCAACGGAGCCTGGGACTTTCCTGGAACCTGGAAACAGACAGCTTCACATTCCAGGCGTCCCACAATGAGAAGCCTTTTACACGGAGAGGCATCCTGTCCACAGTGAATAGTCTTTATGACCCCCTTGGGTTTGTGGCTCCAATAACAATGCAAGGGAAAGCCTTAATCAGAGAACTCTCTTCTGATCAGAGTGAGTGGGATGCCCCCCTTCCCACAGAAAAAAGAAGAGGAATGGAAAATGTGGAAGGAATCTTTGATGGAGTTGGAACATCTGTATATTCAGCGGCCCTACATCCTAGTCTCCTTGTCTACCACTCAAAGAAGAGAGCTGCACATCTTCTCGGATGCCTCTGAGAGTTATTGACTCGGAAGGTCAATGCCATGTTGGATTTGTCATGGGGAAATCTAAATTGGCCCCTCGACCGGCCCACACTATCCCACGCCTAGAACTGTGTGCGGCTGTGCTAGCTGTTGAGATGTATGAACTGATCAGAGACGAAATAGACATTGATGTAAATGCAGCCAAGTTCTACACAGACAGTAAGATAGTTCTCGGTTACATCCACAATGTCACCAAAATATTTTATGTGTATGTTGCCAATAGGGTAACTCGTATCAGGAAGTCTACCCATCCAGACCAGTGGTGTTACGTAAACACTGACAGCAATCCAGCAGACCATGCAACCAGGCCCATACGAGCCGCACTGTTAAAGCACACCAGTTGGTTCTCAGGTCCCCCTTTTTCTGGCTCAAGCAAACTCAAGTGAGTCTGAGACCATCAATTTTGACCTTGTAGAGCCTGACGCAGACGCAGAGATTCGGCCAGACGTCACTGCCTTCGTCACTAAGGTTTCTGGAGCTCAATTCGGCTCTCATCGCTTTGAGAGGTTCTCGAACTGGAAAGCTCTCAATCGAGCCACAGCACGACTCATTCATGTTGCCAGATCCTTTCACGAAAGTGCGGACGACAACAACTGCAGAGGCTGGCATCAGTGTAAAAAACCATGCAGTACAAGTGAGTTGTCACAAGCCAAAACAGCAATCATTCACTGTGTGCAACATGAAGCCTTCAAAGAGGAATTCAAATGCCTTGAGAAAGGAAAATAGTTACCAAAACAAAGTACACTCAAAAAGCTGAACCCAGTGATTGATGAGGATGGGTTGCTGAGGGTGGGAGGCCGATTATCCTCTGCCGACCTGTCACAAGACGAAAAACATCCTCTCATCATCCCACGGACGCATCATGTCGCCACTCTGCTGGTAAGACATTATCACGAGCAAGTGGCTCACCAGGGCCGTCATTTTTTCAGATGGAGCTATTCGAGCAGCAGGCTTCTGGATTATTGGGAGCAAACATCTGGTCTCTGGTATCATCCACAAGTGTGTCACCTGCCGTAAGGTTAGAGGAAAGTCAGTTGACCAAAAGATGGCGGACTTACCTGCAGACAGACTCACATCAGAGCCACCATTCACCAGTGTTGGACTTGATGTGTTTGGACCATGGAATGTCATAACTCGTCGCACTAGAGGTGGTAGTGCAGACTCCAAGCGCTGGGCGGTACTCTTTACATGTATGTCTACTAGAGCAGTCCATATTGAGCTCATCGAATCCATGTCCACATCCAGCTTCATCAACGCGCTGAGGCGTTTTTTTCTCTATCCGTGGTCCAGCAAAAGTGCTACGCTCTGATCGAGGTACAAACTTTATAGGTGCCTGCAGGGAACTGGGAATCGACACAAATGACTCAGAGTTGACTAAATACCTCTCAGACAAGGGATGTACTTGGATATTTAATCCCCCACACTCATCTCATATGGGTGGTTCTTGGGAGAGACTCATTGGGGTTGCCAGACGTATCCTTGATGCTATGCTGTTTCAGACGGGCTCCACTCGTCTCACACATGAGGTCTTGAGCACTCTTATGTCTGAAGTTATGGCAATAATCAATGCGAGACCCCTAGTGTCAGTGTCAACCGATCCTGACATGCCTGCCATTCTTACACCCTCAATGTTACTGACACATTACATTTACATTTACATTTACATTTTAGTCATTTAGCAGACGCTCTTATCCAGAGCGACTTACAGGAGCAATTAGGGTTAAGTGCCTTGCTCAAGGGCACATTTACGTCATTTAGCAGACGCTCTAGTCCAGAGCGACTCACAAGTTGGTGCATTCACCCTATAGCCAGTGGGAAAACCACTTCACAATTTTTTTTTTTTGGGGGGGGGGGGGGGGGGGGGTAGAAGGATTACTTTATCCTATCCCAGGTAATCCTTAAAGAGGTGGGGTTTCAAATGTCTCCGGAAGGTGGTGAGTGACTCCGCTGTCCTGGCGTCGTGAGGGAGCTTGTTCCACCATTGGGGTGCCAGAGCAGCGAACAGTTTTGACTGGGCTGAGCGGGAACTATGCTTCCGCAGAGGAAGGGGAGCCAGCAGGCCAGAGGTGGATGAACGCAATGCCCTCGTTTGGGTGTAGGGACTGATCAGAGCCCGAAGGTACAGAGGTGCCGTTCCCCTCACTGCTCCATAGGCAAGCACCATGGTCTTGTAACGGATGCGAGCTTCAACTGGAAGCCAGTGGAGTGTGCGGAGGAGGGGGGTGACGTGAGAGAACTTGGGAAGTTGAACACCAGACGGGCTGCGGCATTCTGGATGAGTTGTAGGGGTTTAATGGCACAGGCAGGGAGGCCAGCCAACAGTGAGTTGCAGTAGTCCAGACGGGAGATGACAAGTGCCTGGATTAGGACCTGTGCCGCTTCCTGTGTAAGGCAGGGTCGTACTCTCCGAATGTTGTAGAGCATGAACCTGCAGGAGCGGGTCACCGCCTTGATGTTAGCGGAGAACGACAGGGTGTTGTCCAGGATCACGCCAAGGCTCTTCGCACTCTGGGAGGAGGACACAACGGAGTTGTCAACCGTGATGGCGAGATCATGGAACGGGCAGTCCTTCCCCGGGAGGAAGAGCAGCTCCGTCTTGCCAGGGTTCAGCTTGAGGTGGTGATCCGTCATCCATACTGATATGTCTGCCAGACATGCAGAGATGCAATTCGCCAACTGGTTATCAGAAGGGGGAAAGGAGAAGATTAGTTGTGTATCGTCAGTGTAGCAATGATAGGAGAGGCCATGTGAGGATATGACAGAGCCAAGTGACTTGGTGTATAGGGAGAAAAGGAGAGGGCCTAGAACTGAGCCCTGGGGGACACCAGTGGTGAGAGCACGTGGTGCGGAGACAGCTTCTCGCCACGCCACTTGGTAGGAGCGACCGGTCAGGTAGGACGCAATCCAGGAGTGAGCCGCGCCGGAGATGCCCAGATCGGAGAGGGTGGAGAGGAGGATCTGATGGTTCACAGTATCAAAGGCAGCAGACAGGTCTAGAAGGACAAGAGCAGAGGAGAGAGAGTTAGCTTTAGCAGTGCGGAGAGCCTCCGTGACACAGAGAAGAGCAGTCTCAGTTGAATGACCAGTCCTGAAACCTGACTGGTTTGGATCAAGAAGGTCATTCTGAGAGAGATAACAAGAGAGTTGGCTAAAGACGGCACGCTCAATAGTTTTGGAAAGAAAAGAAAGAAGGGATACTGGTCTGTAGTTGTTGACATCAGTGGGATCGAGTGTTGGTTTTTTTGAGAAGGGGAGCAACTCTCGCTCTCTTGAAGACGGAAGGGACATGGCCAGCGGTCAAGGATGAGTTGATCAGCGAGGTGAGGTAGGGGAGAAGGTCACCGGAGATGGTCTGGAGAAGAGAGGAGGGGATGGGGTCAAGCGGGCAGGTTGTTGGGCGGCCTGCAGTCACAAGTCGCAGGATTTTATCTGGAGAGAGAGGGGAGAAAGAAGTCAAAACATAGGGTAGGGCAGTGTGAGTAGGACCAGCAGTGTCATTAGACTTAACAAACGAGGATCG
Source organism: Coregonus suidteri (assembly GCA_036851935.1). Classification (NCBI taxonomy): domain Eukaryota; kingdom Metazoa; phylum Chordata; class Actinopteri; order Salmoniformes; family Salmonidae; genus Coregonus; species Coregonus suidteri. Next base: position 42,629 of record JAGTTL010000286.1, on the reverse strand, counting down.
GATGTCGTCAACTTCTTTTTCAAAGTGGTTGACGAAGTCATCCACAGAGAGAGAGGAGGGGGGGGGGGGGGGGGGGGGGGGATTCAGCAGGGAGGAAAAAAGTGGCAAAGAGCTTCCTAGGGTTAGAGGCAGATGCTTGGAATTTAGATTGGTAGAAAGTGGCCTTAGCAGCAGAAACAGATGAAGAAAATGTAGAGAGGAGGGAGTGAAAAGATGCCAGGTCGGCAGGGAGTTTAGTTTTCTTCCATTTCGCTCTCCGCTGCCCGGAGCTCTGTTCTGTGAGCTCGCAATGAGTCATCAAGCCACGGAGCTGGAGGGGAGGACCGAGCCGGCCGGGAGGATAGGGGACACAGAGAGTCAAAGGATGCAGAAAGGGAGGAGAGGAGGGTTGAGGAGGCAGAATCAGGAGATTGGAGGGAGAAGGATTGAGCAGAGGGAAGAGATGATGGGATGGAAGAGGAGAGAGTAGTGGGAGAGAGAGAGCGAAGGTTGCGGCGGCGCATTACCATCTGTGTAGGGGCAGAGTGAGTAGTGTGGGAGGAGAGCGAGAGAGAAAAGGAAACAAAGTAGTGGTCGGAGACATGGAGGGGAGTTGCAGTGAGATTAGTAGAAGAGCAGCATCTAGTAAAGATGAGGTTAAGCGTATTGCCTGCCTTGTGAGTAGGGGGGGACGGTGAGAGGGTGAGGTCAAAAGAGGAGAGGAGTGGAAAGAAGGAGGCAGAGAGAAACGAGTCAAATGTAGACATAGGGAGGTTGAAATCCCCCAAAACTGTGAGGGGTGAGCCATCCTCAGGAAAGGAACTTATCAAGGCGTCAAGCTCATTGATGAACTCTCCAAGGGAACCTGGAGGGCGATAGATGACAAGGATATTAAGCTTAAATGGGCTAGTGACTGTGACAGCATGGAATTCAAATGAGGAGATAGACAGATGGGTTAGGGGAAAAATTGAGAATGTCCACTTGGGAGAGATGAGGATTCCTGTGCCACCACCCCTCTGACCAGATGCTCTCGGGGTATGCGAGAACACATGGTCAGACGAGGAGAGAGCAGTAGGAGTAGCAGTGTTTTCAGTGGTAATCCATGTTTCCGTCAGCGCCAGGAAGTCGAGGGACTGGAGGTTAGCATAGGCTGGGATGAAGTCAGCTTTGTTGTCAGCAGAACGGCAGTTCCAGAGGCTGCCTGAGACCTGGAACTCCAGGTGTGGGGTGCGTGCAGGGACCACCAGGTTAGAGAGGCAGCAGCCACGCGGTGTGGGGCGTTTGTGTAGCCTGTGCAGAGAGGAGAGAACAGGGATAGGCAGAGGCATAGTTGACAGGCTGTAGCAAATGGCTACAATAATGCAGAGGAGATCGGAATGAAATGAGCTAAACATCAGGGAGAGGAGAGAGCAGGGCCCTCTCACCAAAAAACTTCTACCTCAGAAACTATAAATTGTTTCACTGAACCACCCGAACAAAAACTCTACCAACTTCCACCTTTAGAAATCAGAATTGTTGTGAACCACAGCGGTTCAATGTTTAAAGGAATAGACTCAACCCACTTTATTCAGCTAGCTAACTATGACACCATAGCTAACTAGCATGCTAGCATCCAATAACACACCGTTTCGCACCAAAGACCAACGCTACCTCAGCCCCTTCTGGATATTTCCACATGAACGATCTTCATGGAAAACAGTGGAAGCAAGTCCAGTGTCTCGCTGACACTTTTTGGAAAAGGTGGAGACAGGAGTACCTGACAACACTGCAGAGACGCAGAAAATGGACAGCAGAAAAGCGAAATGTGAAAGTGGGAGATGTTGTCTTATTGAAAGACAGTCAGACGCACAGAAATGACTGGCCAGTCGGACTTGTGGTCAAAACCTTTCCCAGTACTGACGAAAAGGTCAGGAAAGTAGAACTAAAGGTTGTCAAGCAAGGGATTGCTAAGGTGTTTCTGAGACCAATCTCAGAGATTGTTGTTCTTCTTTCTGAAGCATCCTAGAGGCAAAATATTTTATTTCATAGTGGCACAATTTCATTATACCAGGCGGGGAGTGTGCTGCCATCTTGTTAGATGGTAACAGATTATTTTATTATAGTGATTAAGAGTGACTTTCATTGTGTTCCATTGTGTTTAGCGCCCCCTAGTGGAGCTTTCTGGTACTTAGAATAACGTACAAAAACCGGAAGTAAAGTAGTCGTTCTGCACGCAGACAAGCAGCTAGAAACAACGCTACTGTACAGTTCTTTCAGTGCAACTATTTCTTGTTACGCTTCAGCCTCGGAAAATATTTGTTTGTAAGTTCAATTCAAGCATATTGCAAGTGATGATAATATTGTTATTGACAGAATTGCTTACTTATCAATGTTAGTTGGTTACATTTACTCACGCAAATTGCATTGACTTTCATGGATGCCGTTAGCTGTATTAGTTTGCTCGTGCGTCATGTAAAAGAAGTGTAAAACATACTATAGTTTGTTACTGTTTCTAGTGTAATATGCTTTGTTATTGTACAGAGGTGTTTGTACATTATTAGAGTAATGAAAGGAGTTGGCTAGTTGTTACTCATAGAGTAATTATCTATTTGATTTGTCGTCATGCCAGAGACATGGTAACTTGGCACTTGCTTTGTATTTATGCAACTTCAACTTGAAATGTATAATGTACAGCTACAGTATGTCAATGTGAATTGAATACTAAAGTATATTATTTTCTGTATTTGCAGTTTCACAACATAAACGTTTTCAATACATTCGTTCAAGAAAAGTCACGCCTTGGAAGTTGTATTGAAGACTCAGTTGTTAGCTATCTGTCTAGTTTTGCACGGGAACGCAATTCCAGGGCAGAATACGGAGCCCCGCCGATCCATCACGACTGGTCTGCCGACATAATCGTCTGTGGTTTCAACAGGCTTCCCGTTGCGACGACCACGAAGATCCATCTGCACACGCAAACGAAAGCCGTGCTTCCTGATCGCTGTGCTGTAGTACCAATTCAATCTGCTCTCGGACTCACATATTGCTGTTCACTGGACCTTATGATCACTCAGCTGCACAGCTGATGCCTGCTGGACTGTTCCTTTACACGGTACCCTGTCCTGTTTATTCTGTTTAGCCTCAGCCCAAACGTTATCGCCATTACCAGTTGTTGTCTTTGCTCTCTCTAATAACACCTGTGATTGCTTTATGCCTCTCTCCCATGTCAATATGCCTTGCCTATTGCTGTTCCAGTTAGTTCTTATTATACAATTTCACTGTAGAACCCCAAATCCCTCTCAAACTGCCTCAAATAGTTCCTTTGTTCCAGCCTCCCATACACGCCGAGACCGGCTCAATCGGTGCCTCCAGTGATGCTATCTCTTTCATTGTTACCCAACGCTTAGGTTTACCTCCACTGTACTCATATCCTTCCATATCCTTGTCTGTACATAATGCCCTGAATCTATTCTACAACGCCCGGAAATCTGCCCCCTTTATTCTATGAACCCAATGCACTAGAAGACCAGTTCTTAAAGCCTTTAGCCGTATCCTTATTCTAGTCCTCCTCTGTTCCTCTGGTGATGTAGAGGCTAACCCAGGCCCTGCAGCCCCCAGTATCACTCCTACTCCCCATGAGCTATCATTTGTTGACTTCTGTAACCGTAAAAGCCTTGGTTTTCTGCACGTTAACATCAGAAGCCTTCTTCCTAAGTTTGAGTTATTCACTGCGTTAGCACACTCCGCCAACCCTGATGTTCTAGCAGTGTCTGAATCCTGGCTTAGGAAGGCCACCAAAAAATCTGAAATGTCCATCCCCAACTACAACATTTTTTGTCTAGAGAGAACTGCCAAAGGGGGCGGAGTTGCAATCTACTGTAGAGGAAGCCTGCAGAGCTCTATCATACTATCCAGGTCTGTGCCCAACCAGTTTGAGCTTTTACTTCTAAAAATCCACCTTTCCAGAAATAAGTCTCTCACTGTTGCCGCTTGCTACAGACCCCCCTCAGCCCCCAGCTGTGCCCTGTACACCATATGTGAATTGATTGCCCCCCATTTATCCTCATAGTTCGTACTGCTTGGTGACCTAAATTGGGATATGCTTAACACCCCGGCCATCCTACAATCCAAACTAGATGCCCTCAATCTCACACAAATTATCAACGAACCTACCAGGTACTACCCTAAATCCGTAAACATGGGCACCCTCATAGATATCATCCTGACTAACTTACCCTCTAAATACACCTCCGCTGTCTTCAACCAGGATCTCAGCGATCACTGCCTTATTGCCTGCGTCCGTAACGGGTACGTGGTCAAACGACCACCCCTCATCACTGTCAAACGCTCCCTAAAACACTTTAGCGAGCAGGCCTTCCTAATTGACCTGGCCCAGGTATCCTGGATGGATATCGATCTCATTCCGTCAGTAGAGAATGCCTGGTTGTTCTTTAAAAGTAATTTCCTCTCAATCTTAAAAAACATGCCCCATTCAAAAAATACAGAACTAAGAACAGATATAGCCACTGGTTCTCCTCAGACTTGACTGCCCTTGACCAGCACAAAAACATCCTGTGGCATCGAATAGCCCCAAATAGCCCCCACGATATGCAACTTTTCAGGGAAGTTAGGAACCAATATACACAAGCAGTTAGGAAAGCAAAGGCTAGCTTTTTCAAGCAGAAATTTGCATCCTGTAGCACTAACTCCAAAAAGTTTTGGGACACTGTAAAGTCCATGGAGAATACGAGCACCTCCTCCCAGCTGCCCACTGCACTGAGGCTAGGAAACACTATCACCACCGATAAATCGACAATAATCGAGAATTTCAACAAGCATTTTGCTACGGCTGGCCATGCTTTCCACCTGGCTACCACTACCCCGGCCACCAGCTCTGCACCCTCCGCTGCAACTTGCCCATGCCCTCCCCCGCTTCTGCTTCACACAAATTCAGACAGCTGATGTTCTGAAAGAGCTGCAAAATCTGGACCCCTACAAATCATCTGGGCTAGACAATCTGGACCCTTTCTTTCTAAAACTAGCCGCCAAAATTGTCGCAACCCCTATTACTAGCCTGTTCAACCTCTCTTTCGTAACATCTGAGATCCCCAGAGATTGTAAAGCTTCCGCGGTCATCCCCCTCTTCAAAGGGGGTGACACTCTAGATCCAAACTGTTACAGACCTATATCCATCCTGCCCTGCCTTTCGAAAGTATTTGAAAGCCAAATTAACAAACAGATCACCAACCATTTCGAATCCCACCGTACCTTCTCTGCTATGCAATCCGGTTTCCGAGCTGATCATGCTCAGCCACGCTCAAGGTGCTAAACGATAATATAACCGCGATCGATAATAGACAGTACTGTGCCGCCGTCTTCATCGACCGGGCCAAGGCTTTCGAATCTGTCAACCACCGCATTCTTATTGGCAGACTAAATAGCCTTGGTTTCTCAAATGACTGCCTCGCCTGGTTCACCAACTACTTCTCAGATAGAGTTCAATGTGTCAAATCGGAGGGCCTGTTGTCTGGACCTATGGCAGTCTCCTTGGGGGTGCCACAGGGTTCAATTCTTGGGCCGACTCTTTTCTCCGTGTATATCAATGATGTCGCTCTTGCTGCTGATGACTCTCAGATCCACCTCTACGCAGACGACACCATTTTGTATACATCTGGCCCTTCATTGGACACTGTGTTAACAAACCTCCAAACGAGCTTCAATGCCATACAACACTCCTTCAGTAGCCTCCAACTGCTCTTAAACACTAGTAAAACTAAATGCATGCTCTTCAATCGAACGCTGCTGACACCCGCCCACCCGACTAGAATCACTACTCTCGACGGGTCTGACCTAGAGTATGTGGACAACTACAAATACCTAGGTGTCTGGTTAGACTGTAAACTCTCCTTCCAGACTCACATTAAGCATCTCCAATCCAAAGTTAAATCTAGAATCGGCTTCCTATTTCGCAACAAAGCCTCCTTCACTCATGCTGCCAAACATGCCCTCGTAAAACTGACTATCCTACCGATCCTTGACTTCGGCGATGTCATTTACAAAATAGCCTCCAACACTCTACTCAGCAAATTGGATGTAGTCTATCACAGTGCCATCCGTTTTGTCACCAAAGCCCCATATACTACCCACCACTGTGACCTGTACGCTCTTGTTGGCTGGTCCTCACTACATATTCGTCGCCAAAACCACTGGCTCCAGGCCATCTATAAATCACTGCTAGGCAAATTCCCGCCTTATCTTAGCTCATTGGTCACCATAGCAACACCCACCCGTAGTATGCGCTCCAGCAGGTATATCTCACTGGTCATCCCCAAAGCCAACACCTCCTTTGGCCGCCATTCCTTCCAGTTCTCTGCTGCCAATGACTGGAACGAATTGCAAAAATCTCTGAAAATCCCTCACTAACTTTAAACATCAGTTGTCAGAGCACCTTACCGATCACTGCACCTGTACACAGCCCATCTGAAATTAGCCCACCCAACTACTTCATCCCCATATTGTTATTTATTTTGCTCATTTGCACCCCAGTATCTCTATTTGCACATAATCTCTTGCACATCTATCATTCCAGTGGTCCTCTGTAGCTCAGCTGGTAGAGCACGGCGCTTGTAACGCCAGGGTAGTGGGTTCGATCCCCGGGACCACCCATACACAAAAAAAATGTATGCACCCATGACTGTAAGTCGCTTTGGATAAAAGCGTCTGCTAAATGGCATATTATTATTAATACTAATTGTAATTATTTTGCAGTATAGCCTATTTATTGCCTTACCTCCATAACTTGCTGCATTTGAACACACTGTATATATATTTTCTGTTGCATTTTTGACTTTATGTTTTGTTTTACCCCATATGTAACTCTGTGTTGTTGTTTTTATCGCACTGCTTTGCTTTATCTTGGCCAGGTCGCAGTTGTAAATGAGAACTTGTTCTCAACTGGCTTACCTGGTTAAATATAGGTGAAATAAATAAATAAAAATAAATAGATCTAAGTAAATTATTTTATTGACTTTATATAGCTAATTTACCATTGTTTATTTGTGGTTCTCACCTCTGCCTTTGTCTACAAAGTGTTACTGTTTGCATTGTGTGTGTGCTTCACACCTATGTGAGTCAATTTTTACATTACATTTACGTCATTTAGCAGACGCTCTTATCCAGAGCGACTTACAAATTGGTGCATTCACCTTATAGCCAGTGGGGTGGGGTGGGGTAAGGGGGGGGTAGAAGGATTACTTTATCCTATCCCAGGTATTCCTTAAAGAGGTGGGGTTTCAAATGTCTCCGGAAGGTGGTGAGTGACTCCGCTGTCCTGGCGTCGTGAGGGAGCTTGTTCCACCATTGGGGTGCCAGAGCAGCGAACAGTTTTGACTGGGCTGAGCGGGAACTGTGCTTCCGCAGAGGTAGGGGAGCCAGCAGGCCAGAGGTGGATGAACGCAATGCCCTCGTTTGGGTGTAGGGACTGATCAGAGCCTGAAGGTACGGAGGTGCCGTTCCCCTCACAGCTCCATAGGCAAGCACCATGGTCTTGTAGCAGATGCGAGCTTCAACTGGAAGCCAGTGGAGTGTGCGGAGGAGCGGGGTGACGTGAGAGAACTTGGGAATGTTGAACACCAGATGGGCTGCGGCATTCTGGATGAGTTGTAGGGGTTTAATGGCACAGGCAGGGAGCCCAGCCAGCAGCGAGTTGCAGTAATCCAGACGGGAGATGACAAGTGCCTGGATTAGGACCTGTGCCGCTTCCTGTGTAAGGCAGGGTCGTACTCTCCGAATGTTGTAGAGCATGAACCTACAGGATCGGGTCACCACCTTGATGTTAGCGGAGAACAACAGGGTGTTGTCCAGGGTCACGCCAAGACTCTTCGCACTCTGGGAGGAGGACACAACAGAGTTGTCAACCGTGATGGCGAGATCATGGAATGGGCAGTCCTTCCCCGGGAGGAAGAGCAGCTCCGTCTTGCCAAGGTTCAGCTTGAGGTGGTGATCCGTCATCCACACTGATATGTCTGCCAGACATGCAGAGATGCGATTCGCCAACTGGTTATCAGAAGGGGGAAAGGAGAAGATTAGTTGTGTGTCGTCTGCGTAGCAATGATAGGAGAGGCCATGTGAGGATATGACAGAGCCAAGTGACTTGGTGTATAGCGAGAATAGGAGAGGGCCTAGAACTGAGCCCTGGGGGACACCAGTGGTGAGAGCACGTGGTGCGGAGACAGATTCTCGCCACGCCACTTGGTAGGAGCGACCGGTCAGGTAGGACGCAATCCAAGAGTGAGCCGCGCTGGAGATGCCCAGATCGGAGAGGGTGGAGAGGAGGATCTGATGGTTCACAGTATCAAAGGCAGCAGACAGGTCTAGAAGGACAAGAGCAGAGGAGAGAGAGTTAGCTTTAGCAGTGCGGAGAGCCTCCGTGACACAGAGAAGAGCAGTCTCAGTTGAATGACCAGTCTTGAAACCTGACTGGTTTGGATCAAGAAGGTCATTCTGAGAGAGATAGCAAGAGAGTTGGCTAAAGACAGCACGCTCAAGAGTTTTGGAGAGAAAAGAAAGAAGGGATACTGATCTGTAGTTGTTGACATCAGAGGGATCGAGTGTTGGTTTTTTGAGAAGGGGTGCAACTCTCGCTCTCTTGAAGACGGAAGGGACATAGCCAGCGGTCAAGGATGAGTTGATCAGCGAGGTGAGGTAAGGGAGAAGGTCACCGGAGATGGTCTGGAGAAGAGAGGAGGGGATAGGGTCAAGCGGGCAGTTTGTTGTGCGGCCGGCCGTCACAAGTCGCAAGATTTTATCTGGAGAGAGAGGGGAGAAAGAAGTCAAATCATAGGGTAGGGCAGTGTGAGCAGGACCATTAGTGTCATTTGACTTAACAAACGAGGATCGGATGTCGTCAACCTTCTTTTCAAAATGGTTGACGACGTCATCCACTGAGGGGGGGGGGGGGAGGAGGATTCAGCATGGAGGAGAAGGTGGCAAAGAGCTTCCTAGGTTTAGAGGCAGATACTTGGAATTTAGAGTGGTAGAAAGTGGCCTTAGCAGCAGAAACAGATGAAGAAAATGTAGAGAGGAGGGAGTGAAAAGATGCCAGGTCCGCAGGGAGTCTAGTTTTCCTCCATTTCCGCTCGGCTGCCCGGAGCCCTGTTCTGTGAGCTCGCAATGAGTCATCAAGCCACGGAGCTGGAGGGGAGGACCGAGCCGGCCGGGAGGATAGGGGACATAGAGAGTCAAAGGATGCAGAAAGGGAGGAGAGGAGGGTTGAGGAGGCAGAATCAGGAGATTGGAGGGAGAAGGATTGAGCAGAGGGAAGAGATGATAGGATGGAAGAGGAGAGAGTAGCGGGAGAGAGAGAGAGAGAGAGCGAAGGTTGCGACGGTACATTACCATCTCAGTAGGGGCAGAGTGAGTAGTGTTGGAGGAGAGCGAGAGAGAAAAGGATACAAAGTAGTGGTTGGAGACATGGAGGGGAGTTGCAGTGATATTAGTAGAAGAACAGCATCTAGTAAAGATGAGGTCAAGCGTATTGCCTGCCTTGTGAGTAGGGGGGGACGGTGAGAGGGTGAGGTCAAAAGAGGAGAGGAGTGGAAAGAAGGAGGCAGAGAGAAATGAGTCAAAGGTAGACGTAGGGAGGTTGAAGTCCCCCAGAACTGTGAGGGGTGAGCCACCCTCAGGAAAGGAACTTATCAAGGCGTCAAGCTCATTGATGAACTCTCCAAGGGAACCTGGAGGGCGTCAATGTAGATAAAGTTTAAACTTGGTGTTTTTACTTTACAGGAATGTCATTTTGTAGATTTAGTCAACTGTAATTCTGTGTGTCTTACAACAACATATCCCTTTATTTTATTCACCACAGAGTGGAGGATGCAGAGGATTTGGATGATGATGTTTGGGAGCCACCTCTCCCCAGCAAGCGCCCCTCCCGGTCAAGGTCTTCACCCCCCACTGCTATGTCAATCACCCTGTCTGATGGTTCTACATCCACTTTTCATAGACCTCTTGGAAAAAAATAGGGTCTTGTGGCACCATTCGTCCGAACAGAATCGGTTTCCCCAAGACCAAGGTAAACAACATGACTGCGGAGAGGGGGACCATACGTTGGATCAGGACTAACAAGCTGCTTTTTGTGAAATGGAAGGACCCTAGGGAAGTAACCATGCTCACCACACAGCATAAGACATTCAATAACGACCATATCTCAATGAGGGTGAAAAATAGCAATGGGGCATGGGTGAGGAAGAATGTCCCCATTCCTGTTTCTGTGAAGGACTACAATGCCAGCATAGGGAGTGTCGACCTAACTGATGCTCTGATAGGCTACTACCAGGTCATCCACAAAACCAGGAAGTGGTATAATACTTTTTACCACTTTGTGGACATTGCTACAGTAAATGCTTTCATTCTCCACAAGCAGATGGCCAAAGCAAAAGGTCAAACCCCTTTCTCCCAGTTGGCCTTCCGAGAGCAACTGGTGTTGGAAATGGCTGAATTGGGGGCCTAAAGCAACCTCACAACCATCACAAGACCCCCCACTCAAGGTGAGCACCACTATCCAACACGCATGACAAAAGGAAGAACTGCAAGCATTGCACAAAACACAGGGGAGGGGGAAGGGTGAAATGCCAGATCATGTTTTGTTTCCTGGCAGAGAGGGACTGCTTCAAAGACTATCATGACATGCACAAGCTATGGTGAAAGTGAAATCTAATGGGATGCAAAATGAACACGAATGCCATTTGAAATAGTTAAGCTTATTTCTAGTTAAGACATTTAGTTATATTCTTTTATGTATATCTGTTGCTTTTATATTTGTACTCCCGAGTGGCGCAGTGGTCTAAGGCACTGCATCGCAGTGCTAGCTGTGCCACTAGAGGTCCTGGTTTGAGTCCAGGCTCTGTCGTAGCCGGCCGTGACCGGAGACCCTTGTGCGGCACACAATTGGTCCAGCGTCGTCCAAGGTAGGGGAGGGTTTGGCCGGCAGGGATGTGGGTTCGTTTCCCACGGGGGGCCAGTATGAAAAAAAACAACAACAAAAAAACATGTATGCATTCACTAACTGTAAGTCACTCAGGATAAGAGCGTCTACTAAAATGTAAATGTATATTGGTTTTGTAAACAGTTCATTTGTATGTGGGACCAATACATTGGATACAGTGGGGGGAAAAAGTATTTAGTCAGCCACCAATTGTGCACGTTCTCCCACTTAAAAAGATGAGAGAGGCCTGTAATTTTCATCATAGGTACACGTCAACTATGACAGACAAAATGAGATTTTTTTTCTCCAGAAAATCACATTGTAGGATTTTTAATGAATTTATTTGCAAATTATGGTGGAAAATAAGTATTTGGTCAATAACTAAAGTTTCTCAATACGTTGTTATATACCCTTTGTTGGCAATGACACAGGTCAAACGTTTTCTGTAAGTCTTCACAAGGTTTTCACACATTGTTGCTGGTATTTTGGCCCATTCCTCCATGCAGATCTCCTCTAGAGCAGTGATGTTTTGGGGCTGTCGCTGGGCAACACGGACTTTCAACTCCCTCCAAAGATTTTCTATGGGGTTGAGATCTGGAGACTGGCTAGGCCACTCCAGGACCTTGAAATGCTTCTTACGAAGCCACTCCTTCGTTGCCCGGGCGGTGTGTTTGGGATCATTGTCATGCTGAAAGACCCAGCCACGTTTCATCTTCAATGCCCTTGCTGATGGAAGGAGGTTTTCACTCAAAATCTCACGATACATGGCCCCATTCATTCTTTCCTTTACACGGATCAGTCGTCCTGGTCCCTTTGCAGAAAAACAGCCCCAAAGCATGATGTTTCCACCCCATGCTTCACAGTAGGTATGGTGTTCTTTGGATGCAACTCAGCATTCTTTGTCCTCCAAACACGACGAGTTGAGTTTTTACCAAAAAGTTATATTTTTTGGTTCATCTGACCATATTACATTCTCCCAATCCTCTTCTGGATCATCCAAATGCACTCTAGCAAACTTCAGACGGGCCTGGACATGTACTGGCTTAAGCAGGGGGACACGTCTGGCACTGCAGGATTTGAGTCCCTGGCGGCGTAGTGTGTTACTGATGGTAGGCTTTGTTACTTTGGTCCCAGCTCTCTGCAGGTCATTCACTAGGTCCCCCCGTGTGGTTCTGGGATTTTTGCTCACCGTTCTTGTGATCATTTTGACCCCACGGGGTGAGATCTTGCGTGGAGCCCCAGATCGAGGGAGATTATCAGTGGTCTTGTATGTCTTCCATTTCCTAATAATTGCTCCCAAACCAAGCTGCTTACCTATTGCAGATTCAGTCTTCCCAGCCTGGTGCAGGTCTACAATTTTGTTTCTGGTGTCCTTTGACAGCTCTTTGGTCTTGGCCATGGTGGAGTTTGGAGTGTGACTGTTTGAGGTTGTGGACAGGTGTCTTTTATACTGATAACAAGTTCAAACAGGTGCCATTAATACAGGTAACGAGTGGAGGACAGAGGAGCCTCTTAAAGAAGAAGTTACAGGTCTGTGAGAGCCAGAATTCTTGCTTGTTTGTAGGTGACCAAATACTTATTTTCCACCATAATTTGCAAATAAATTCATTCAAAATCCTACAATGTGATTTTCTGGATAGTTTTTTTCTCAATTTGTCTGTCATAGTTGACGTGTACCTATGATGACAATTACAGGCCTCTCTCATCTTTTTAAGTGGGAGAACTTGCACAATTGGTGGCTGACTAAATTCTTTTTCCCCCCACTGTATGCCTAGGCTAAATGTTCAGGCACTTTGGAGAGGTTGAAAAAACACTTGGATATCCAATGTATGTCCCCCGACGCCACCACAATGTTTGAGAGAGATTGGTGTTGTAGAAATTTAGTTTTTATAGTGAACAATAACTTTTAGGTACATTCAGTGTGCAAAAACAGTGCAATTACTACCTTCGGACACTTTGGAGAGGTTGAAAGGACACTTGAATTTACCCTGGATACCCCATAACACCACCACAATGATTGAGCGAGGTTGATATTGTCACGAATTCAGCCAAGGCTGCCCCTCCTCCTTGCTCGGGCAGGTTTCGGCGTTCGTCGTCACCGGCTTACTAGCCACTACCGCTCCATTTATCATCACTCCATTTGTCTTGTCTTGTCTTGTCTTGTCAATCACACACACCTGGTACTCATTCCCTCATTAGTCTGTGTATATGTGTTCCCTCTGCCCCCTTGTCCTTTGTGAGTGATTGTTTGTTGTGAGAGTGAGTAGCTCGGTTGAGCTTGTATGCAGCCAAGGTTGATTTTCCCTTGTGCTAGTTTCGTTCTGTCGCTATATGCGCTACATTATTGTACACTGAGTAAACTCTTGATTTCAGTGTTTTACCACCTGCGCCTGACTCCGTCATTCACACCTCATTACAGATATGGTAGAAATAATGTTTTTATACTGAACAAATAGCATTGCAAATATGTAATATCACTGCAATTATGTAATTTACAGACATATGCCACTTTGGAGAGGTTTAGGGACACTTGGAAACGTCCCGTGACCACACATTTGTACATTTTAGTCATTTAGCAGACGCTCTTATCCAGAGCGACTTACAGTTAGTGAGTGCATACATTTTTCATACTGGCCCCCCATGGGAAACGAACCCACAACCCTGGCGTTGCAAGCACCATGCTCTACCAACTGAGCTACAGGGGACACCTGACACCACTTACTAAAACATCTGCCCATTTCTAGTTGTTAGGTTTATCAATCCCATTTTTTTCTGATATTGTTCACATGTTGTGGAAGCAATCTGATGTTTCCAGCTCTGGTCATCAATAATTCACTTATAGCTTGTCAATGAAAGATGACTTTCAAAATAAAAAATACAAAAAACGGTTATTTTGTGTGTGCTTGATCTTGTGTATTCTGAACTATGTAACTCCTGTCTATTTTCTGATCATTTCCTCATAATCTCCCAGATGTCTTCTTTCCAAATATACCACATTTTTGCATGTCAGAATCATGTAATTACACATGAATAGCAGTTACTTTTGGGTATGTCTATTTAGGTGGAAATCTAAAGGATTTTCAAGCCTTGAGACAATTGAGACATGGATTGTGTGTGTGTGCCATTCAGAGGATGAATGGGGGAGGACAAAATATAAGTGCCTTTGAATGTGGTATGGTAGTAGGTGCTAGGTGCAGCGGTTTGAGTGTGTCAAGAACTGCAACGCTGCTGGGTTTTTGACGCTCAACAGTTTCCCGTGTGTATCAAGAATGATCCACCACCCAAAGGACATCCAGCCAACTTGACACAATTGTGGGAAGCATAGGAGTCAACATGGGCATCCCTGTGGAATGCTTTCTACGCCTTGTAGAGTCCATGCCCCAACGAATTGAGGCTGTTCTGAGGGCAAAAGGGGGTGCAACTTAATATTAGGAAGGTGTTCCTAATGTTTGGTACACTCAGTGTATATCTAAATGTTGTCATTGGTCGAAGCATCCGACACCAGTTGTCACGCCCTGACTCAGGGGACGCTTATATGTTGAGTCAGGGTGTGTATATTCCTTGTTGTGTTTGTTTTATGTTGTAGGATCTAGTATTCTAGATCTATGTTGGCCGGTGTGGTTCCCAATCAGAGGCAGCTGTCGCTCGTTGTCTCTGATTGGGGACCATACTTAGGCAGCCTATTGGCACTAGTGGGTTGTGGGATCTTGTTCCGTGTGAGGTTTGTTGTGTGTACCTTAGGACGTCACGTATCGTTAGTTTATTGTCTTGTTGTTGTGTTTATTCGTTTAATAAACATGTTGGCATATCACGCTGCGCCTTGGTCCGTCCCGTTTATGAACGACCGTGACACCAGTCGAGTGGAGTTTCCAAAGAAACATAATGTTCATAATAGTAATGTCCTGCGGTTCTCCTCCTGGGAGAGAGATCCAGCGAGAAATATCAAGAAAATAGAACATTTTATATTTTGCCAAAGAGCTGAAGTCAAAACAACAGTTTTAATCCGTTCACATCTGCTAGACATTGTGGCCTGGATAAGAAGAGATGGATGCTGAGGGTGGATATGTGATTTTTGGCCTTTCAAAGGGAAATAGTGAAACTAAATTGACACTGTTTCAGTGCATTGCTGGCCGTTTGGGTAAGCTGTTCATCTGGTCGTATCTCTTCTTGGTTTATGTTTCTTTCATTGTCCATTTGCACACTTCATACATTTTTCTTAGGATTTCCTTTGAAATGTTCAGCACCAGTCCAAATGCACTGCACAAGCAACAACCAGCCCTATAAGTTGCATGTGGGCGCATGCATGAGTGTGTGTCATTAGTGTGTGTCTTCTCCCAAAAAAGCCAATTAATTCCATCTCCCACTGTAGAGCCTTGCCAGCCGGGGCCATTAGCCAGAGACGGACAGGACGAGGCGCTGAGATGTCTTAACACCTCTGTAACATCTCTGTTGATGAAAGTCCTCTGGGATCTTTGATTGGATGGTTGGTGTGGGGTGACGGGAGGTTTCAGACTTAAAAAGACACCTAAAAGACAAGTCGTTCTTGAGCTCATTTGAACAAGTTGGGTGATTGGCAGGAAGTTGTTTTTGTGCTTGGCTCTTTAGGATAGGAAGTTTGAGTGGATCCTTTTAAAGACATTTTCCTGACCTGCGGGTCAGGCAGTACAGTAGTTGATTATCTCCATTCATTTAAAGGAGACTTTAGTATTTTCTCTCCCCTCTTGTATCCATGTTGTTAATTAGTTATGATGTAAATTCTGGTTAAACTCTTGATTGAGGCTTCAATCTCTTGCCTAAGTGTTGATTCTAATTCTCCACTGAAACGCTCTTCAACAGAAGGGCTGAGGCGATATTTCCCTCTCTCTATACTCCCTGGCACGTACTCTTTCAGCTTGTTGTTTTTCAAGCCCAACTTCACAGGAATTCCTAATAGTCCTCAGCCATCTGTCTATTACAGGACCACAGTAAAGACAGAATGGACAGCAGACAAGCTCAGGTTTTTTACTTTTCTTCTATGGTACAGTGAGGGAAAAAAGTATTTGATCCCCTGCTGATTTTGTACGTTTGCCCACTGACAAAGAAATGATCAGTCTATAATTTTAATGGTAGGTTTATTTGAACAGTGAGAGACAGAATAACAACAAAGAAATCAAGGAAAACACATGTCAAAAATGTTATAAATTGATTTGCATTTTAATGAGGGAAATAAGTATTAGACCCCCTCTCAATCAGAAAGATTTCTGGCTCCCAGGTGTCTTTTATACAGGCAACGAGCTGAGATTAGGAGCACACTCTTAAAGGGAGTGCTCCTAATCTCAGCTTGTTACCTGTATAAAAGACACCTGTCCACAGAAGCAATTAATCAATCAGATTCCAAACTCTCCACCATGGCCAAGACCAAAGAGCTCTCCAAGGATGTCAGGGACAAGATTGTAGACCTACACAAGGCTGGAATGGGCTACAAGACCATCGCCAAGCAGCTTGGTGAGAAGGTGACAACAGTTGGTGCGATTATTCGCAAATGGAAGAAACACAAAAGAACTGTCAATCTCCCTCGGCCTGGGGCTGCATGCAAGATCTCACCTCGTGGAGTTGCAATGATCATGAGAATGGTGAGGAATCAGCCCAGAACTACACAGGAGGATCTTGTCAATGATCTCAAGGCAGCTGGGACCATAGTCACCAAGAAAACAATTGGTAACACATTACGCCGTGAAGGACTGAAATCCTGCAGCGCCCGCAAGGTCCCCCTGCTCAAGAAAGCACATATACAGGGCCGTCCGAAGTTTGCCAATGAACATATGAATGATTCAGAGGAGAACTGGGTGAAAGTGTTGTAGTCAAATGAGACCAAAATCGAGCTCTTTGGCATTAACTCAACTCGCCGTGTTTGGAGGAGGAGGAATGCTGCCTATGACCCCATGAACACCATCCCCACCGTCAAACATGGAGGTGGAAACATTATGCTTTGGGGGTGTTTTTCTGCTAAGGGGACAGGACAACTTCACCGCATCAAAGGGACGATGTACGGGGCCATGTACCGTCAAATCTTGGGTGAGAACCTCCTTCCCTCAGCCAGGGCATTGAAAATGGGCCGTGGATTGGTATTCCAGCATGACAATGACCAAAAAAACACACGGCCAAGGCAACAAAGGAGTGGCTCAAGAAGAAGCACATTATGGTCCTGGAGTGGCCTAGCCAGTCTCCATACCTTAATCCCATAGAAATTCTGTGGAGGGAACTGAAGGTTCGAGTTGCCAAACGTCAGCCTTGAAACCTTAATGACTTGGAGAAGATCTGCAAAGAGGAGTGGAACAAAATCCCTCCTGAGATGTGTGCAAACCTGGTGGCCAACTACAAGAAACGTCTGACCTCTGTGATTGCCAACAAGGGTTTTGCCACCAAGTACTAAGTCATGTTTTGCAGAGGGGTCAAATACTTATTTCCCTCATTAAAATGCAAATCAATTTATAACATTTTTGACATGCGTTTTTCTGGATTTTTTTTGTTGTTATTCTGTCTCTCACTGTTCAAATAAACCTAACATTAAAATGATAGACTGATCATGTCTTTGTCAGTGGGCAAACGTATAAAATCAGCAGGGGATCAAATACTTTTTTCCCTCACTGTAATTCCATGTGTCCAGCACCAACCCACAGTCTGAAGAAGCATATACTGTACTCTGTGTATTGTGTGATGAACAATAACTTTAAAGACATCAAGTAGCTAGTTTTAAGATGATGGTGTTGTGATTATCCAGGTTTCTCCTAATGACTCAATATCCTCAACAAATATGAGGTACTTTATATGATTATTATGGGGGTAGCAGTACACTCCTGTATATAGAGAGAGACCAAAGCTTGGTCAGCCTTTCTTCTTATCTGAAGACTGATATTGGGGTTACGAGGCCTTTACATAACATAGTATTATAGAGAATAGAATAGAGGAGGCTGGTGGGAGGAGCTATAGGAGGACGGGCTCATTGTAATGACTGGAATGGAATAATTGGAATGCGGTATCACACATCAAACATATGGTAACCACGTTTGACTCGGTTCCATTAATTCCATTCCAGCCACTACTATGAGCCCATCCTCCTATAGCTCCTCCCACCAGCCTCCTCTGATAGAGATAGAGGCCTATGTTTCCTCTTCAGCCATCAACAGAATGGGGACATTTAGATTCCTTATCTCTCCTCCTCAAGTTCTACCTCATGGGAACACAAACAAACTGAATCGACTTTTCCGCATGGCTTCAGACGGATGGGTTAGTGGGATGTCCGTCGAGAGGCAGATGATTGCAATGTGATACTTTTAATTTCAAGGAGTGAGAGGGAGAGAGAAATTCCTCCTTCTCGTTTCATTGGCCAAATAATCCTTCATTGGAGGTTTATCACCTCTCTATCTCTGCTCAATCTGTTTGATAAAGACTGGAAGGCGTAATATATAGAGAGGAAGGACAGAAATAGAATGAAAATTAGATGGAGATTTGGAGATTGTGCATCCCGAGAGTCCCTCAAAGCAGGGTGGGCGACACTCACAGGTTTGGAAATGATTCGTTTGGAGAATCGCCTAGATTTTTTTTCCTTGCCCCCTCAGCACGTGTCTCTTTCTTGGGGCGAGAGGAAAGGTATTAATTTTAATTTCTCAATCAATAAGTCATTATTTGGGCTCCTCTTTGGCCATTTGTCTTTATATTTATTATATTTTTAAGTGTGTTTTTCCCTCATCGGATAACCTCTTAAGAAGATCGTCCCGCTTTGAATTTAAGAAGAAAAAATGTTATCCTTGAGCTCTCGAGGTATCAAGACGTGTCCTATAAAAAAATCAAGGTTGGGTCCATAAAATGTTAATGGTCAGGTAGGAGTGTTGGCGGTCTAGTTGACATCTCCTTATATCCTGACTGGAGGACCCACTCCTCCCCCATCCATACAGGTCTCCAAGGTTTTGATCTACAGATGTGTGATGTTTGTTTTAGGAGTGTTATTAATTTCCCTAAAGTTTACACTAGCAGGAGTGTCCTTTACCTTAATTTTAATCCCTACAGTAGTGTTATGATGAAACCACTTTTACCTCTGCAGGTGCGTGTGTGGTAGTACCATTTGACGGCTGGGAGCGTTTACCCTCCTGCATCCCTGGTGTTATTTTTACCTGAAAAATAAAACGGGTGGTTTAATAGAGTTTACCCTCCACATCCCTGGTGTTATTTTTACTGTATGATGACAGGTGAGGACTAGCGTTTACCCTCCACTGCAACCAAATGTTACTGATGATGAAGGGTGGGGACTAGCGTTTACCCTCCAATGCATTGGTGTTACCTCTGCGCTAAGGTGCAGTGTTACCCTGCATCAGGGATGTAGTAGTAGAAAAGGGTGGGGAGTAAACTAAACTGCATCCTGTCGAGATGACGGGTGGGACTAGCGTTTACCCTCCACTGCATCCCTGGTGTTATTTTTACTGTATGATGACGGGTGGGGACTAGCGTTTACCCTCCACTGCATCCCTGGTGTTATTTTTACTGTATGATGACGGGTGGGGACTAGCGTTTACCCTCCACTGCATCCCTGGTGTTATTTTTACTGTATGATGAAGGGTGGGGACTAGCGTTACCCTCTACTGCATACCTGGTGTTATTTTACTACGTATGATGAAGGGTGGGGACTAGCGTTTACCCTCCACTGCATACCTGGTGTTATTTTTACTGTATGATGAAGGGTGGGGACTAGCGTTTACCCTCCACTGCATCCCTGGTGTTATTTTTACTGTATGATGAAGGGTGGGGACTAGCGTTTACCCTCCACTGCATCCCTGGTGTTATTTTTACTGTATGATGATGGGTGGGGACTAGCGTTTACCCTCCACTGCATCCCTGGTGTTATTTTTACTGTATGATGACAGGTAAGGACTAGCGTTTACCCTCCACTGCATCCCTGGTGTTATTTTTACTGTATGATGAAGGGTGGGGACTAGCGTTTACCCTCCACTGCATACCTGGTGTTATTTTTACTGTATGATGACGGGTGGGGACTAGCGTTTACCCTCCACTGCATCCCTGGTGTTATTTTTACTGTATGATGAAGGGTGGGGTCTAGCGTTTACCCTCCACTGCATCCCTGGTGTTATTTTTACTGTATGATGATGGGTGGGGACTAGCGTTTACCCTCCACTGCATCCCTGGTGTTATTTTTACTGAATGATGACGGCATCACAACAGTCTTGCTACCCTTTAGATTGTGCTGTGTTCATCATCCGTAGTTTCTCCCAACATGCCATATCATCATATTAATGGTAGCAATACTGACGGAGGAGGAGGCAGGATGCGTAGGTTGTGGCCCCGGCCGATATCATCATTAATGGCTTTGGGCCCAGAGGACAAAGGTGGGGACAGAGACAGAGCGAGAGGTGGAGACTGAGGGGGGAGGCAGCATTAGCCCTGGTGCTAGAGGAGCTGGCCTGAGAGGGAGATTATAAAGTCATTTAAAGCTAATCATCAGTTATTAAGGGAAAGGTCAGTGCATTAATGTGTCCTGAGGCCTGAGCCTCACAGGAAATGTCTAGCAGGTGGTGTGGAGAGGGAAGCCCACTTTGATGGAGAGGGGAGGAAAATATAATCAAAATCAAAGTTTATTGTTCTCGTACACAGATTTGCAGATGTTATCGCAGGTGCAGCGAAATGCTTATGTTTCTAGCTCCAACAGTGCAGTAATACCTAGCAATACAAAACAATACGCACATAATCCAGAAAGTAAAATGATAGAAATTAAGAAATATCAGAATGAGCAATGTCAGAATCCGGAATATAAATTATGCATCTATAGAAGTTTGTGAGGGTGTTAGGGACCATGCCACATTTCTTCAGCCTCCTGAGGTCGAAGACGCGCTGTTGCGCCTTCTTCACCACTGTCCACACATTTTCCTGGCACCACTCCGCCATATCACCTTCTCCCTGTAGGCTGTATCGTCATTGTTGGCAATCAGGCCTACCACTGTTTGTGTTGTAATCAAACTTGATGATTGAGTTGGAGACGTGCGTGGCCACGCAGTCATGGGTGAATAGGGATTACAGGAGGGGGCTGTGGAGGAGTGGGGGAAAGAGGGGAGGTGGTGGAGGAGGTAGAGGAGAAGGGGGGGGGGGTGGAGGAGGAAGAGGTGGAGGAACAGGAGGATGGGAAGGAGGAGGTGGTGAAGGAGGAGGATGACGTGGAGGAGGGAGAAAGAAAACAGGAGAGGGCTGAATATTAAAGACCTTTAGATGGGGAGAACAGGAGAGGGCTGAACATTAAAGACCTTTAGATGGGGAGAACAGGAGAGGGCTGAACATTAAAGACCTTTAGATGGGGAGAACAGGAGAGGGCTGAACATTAAAGCCGATTAGATGGGGAGAACAGTAGAGGGCATCAGGAGATTAGATGAACTGCTGTGAATTGAGATGAACTGGACAGCAAGATGGGAGTTCTGTCTGTTAAACGTTGATGTGTCTCTCAGAATAATTACCCTGCACCTCTTAATAGTTCCAATTTACCTGAACATTTATTTGTTTACTGTGCAGAGAAATTGTATTAGCAACTTGTTTTGCTTTATTCATTGTTGCATCAGGAGCCCTTTCTGCCAACTTTTCGATTTGGCTCCAGCAGCAGGTTTTAGTCAGGGACAGGTCTGACTGTTCAAGTTGACTACAGAGCTCCTTAATGGTGTATTGTGGTTAATGATGTTATGGAGAGCTCTCAGCTGATTGGCTATGGAGTCACAGAGTCCCCGAGTGGCTTCTAAACAGGGACCCTTCAGACGTTAGTTTCTGGAACATCTTTCCTTGCTGAAGAGAAATTAATGAGGGAATGGATTTGACAAAGACAGAGGAGATCTCTAAGCATGCAATATGTGGTATTGATTTAGGGAACCCAAGTTCTTAAATAGTTGTTATGAACATTGGAGTGTCATGATAATGACTTTTCACAATCTCTTACTTACCAATCACTTACTGCACTGTACTTTCTAGTTCGATGAACTTTTCCTCCTTGGTCACAATAGGTTGAATGCTAATTTGAGATACACACAAGGTACTCCAACCGTGTAAATGCCCTATTGATATAAATGCATGACTTGTGCAGAAGTGAGTTACTGTAGTTGTCAACATCCTAAATTAATCTAGGACTATTGACAAAAGCAAGTTAACACTTCCAGAAAGACATATTACATTTTCAAAGGCTGATTTAGTGGCCCAGTATAATAGTTATGCAGACAATTTTATCTTTCAGCGCCACAATGCCTTGTTATTTATGATTTATTGTTTTTACAACTCAACTCCCATTACATTTCTGCATTTTCATAAATAAATGAACTCTGTACCTATCCAAAACCTGCCAATAAACAAACAGGCTAATCAAAAAGTGTGCACTCTTTGAGATTTTGTTGCTAACAGTCACAGACTGAGAATTGACATTTATACTGTTTCAGAGCTGATTATTTGGTCTGTTGCATTCAGAGTGCTTAGGGGGTTGGTATGGTATTGCAGAGAGTTCAATATTCTTCTCACTGAGTAAGGCTGTTGGAATTACCAGACTAAAGATAAACAACAGTTTTAATTCAGTTTTGTCTCTCTTGCTTGTTTGTTTATCACACGCCCCAAGACAAGCTCTATTTGAGTCTGAGTTTAGACAGCAAGTGATTTGGAGTGGGTGTTTCTTGGTGGGTTAGGTGGGGTTAGGAGAGTTTAAGTTTGGTCTCTCTTGAGTGTTTGTGCATGCTGTCAAAACAGCTTCAACTTTTCTCCCTCTCGCAAACTATTGAAACAAACCAGACTTCACCTGGAGAAGGGAGCTTTTGTGTTACCTTGGGGATGTGGATCTGTTGGACTCTCTCTGTCAGTGTGATGACATCAAGTTATGTATGAGTCTCTCTGTCTTAGAGAGGGGTTAGGAGAGCTCTCTGCAGGCCAGAGGGGTGAAGACTTGACATAGAGGTACGAATGATTAGCCAGAAGTAATTTGTCTCTTCTCCTGTCGGAACGATGTGTCTGATTTATCTGCAGCACAGGACAGTGTATCATAGTGTAGGCTAACTGTGTGCTTAGAACAGCATTAAGATTGACAGTGAATGATGATGCTTAATGGACAGGACATTTGTATAGGTGGGAACTACGTCTTGGGACAGTAACTGTCTGAGATCATTTTGCTTGTCTAACTAACCGGTCTGCCAATATTCTGTAATCTTGTTTAAAAATGTAATCTACTTTAGATTTCTGTTAAATGGACAGTATGGAGCCACAGCTAATCATGAAATGAATGATATTGTGATTTGTGAGGTAGTTATATTGAGCTAATGTATATTTTTCAAACTCATGTGGCCACAACATTCTATTGTTGTACATTGTTACCTGTGTGTTTGTGTGTGCATGTGTGAGTGTGTGTGTGTGTATCTGTACATGCTAATGTGAGAGTAAAAGCATGGACTAGTTCTGTCTGTGTGTGTAACCTCTACTACCACCCACCTCAGGGTTGTCCCTAGCCGTCTGGGCTGAGTGGTCTGGGCCGAGTGGTCTGGGCCAGGGCTGACCTTGGAGGTGAGTCCACTGCCCTGGATGTCTGAACAGCTCATTATCCAGACCAGCCCAGACCAGCCCAGCCCAGCCCAGCCCAGCCCAGTGGTCCTCACGGTCCTCAGGGGACCCATCCTGAGCCAGACTGCTCCTTGGGTGACAACCAGGGAAAACATCCCATCCAGTCCTCATCTCAACCATGCTCAACCTTGTTCAACCCAGCTCTCAGCATGGCTAACAAAGGGAGATTTATAATGAGGGGCAGGAAATGTCACACAGCTGAAGCCCCTGCAGGTAGTGACACTAAAAGTCATCCATCACACCCAGCAGGCCCGGTTATTCGCTAATCCTCTGAGCTCCCAAAATCCTGCTGACATGACAACATTTAGCGGGAGGTTTTATATCCAGTATTTTCTATCCGTGTCACTCTTACCCTCTGCATTATCTTCTCAGCAATCTGTTTTTTATTTTCTTGTCAGCATTGTTGTGTGCTCTGAGAGAATCCCTCTTAGAACACCTTCTGTCTGTCTGTTGCTAAGACTCTCCATCTCGTCCCCTGTCTAGTCGCTCTTTCCTCTCCAGGCCCTTTCTGTCAACAGTGGTGTTCTTTAATTGCTCAGGATCTCTGCATTAGCAATTCAGTTGTCAAACGGAGAGGGGTAAGAGCGCAAAGAAGGCAGAGCTCACAAGGGCCCATCCAATTTCTCTCTGTGGCTAATTCATCTTGATTAGGGCCAGACATCTTTAGCACGAGCGAAGGCAAAGCCACACGGAAATCACTTGAGCGTACAAAGACATCATTACTTTATTGTGTTGGAAGAAAACACAAAGAAACTAAGTTGCCAATTTTCACTGGATTTAGTTGCTCATATAGTGGGATGGATGTATTGTTAAATTTGACATGTAGTATACGCTGTCCCTCGAGTGTTCCGCAAAATCATCACTTTGTCCCGCATTTGGGTATTTTAAATGTGGTCACCCTACTCCAGGCCGATAAATGGCATCTAAGTTACTGTATCTAGGATGATCAAATCGTCATCACGAGAGATGCCCAACTTCCCCTGGGCTTCCATGGAATCCAAAAGAGATTCTGAAGCACAAGTTGGCTCTAGTTCAGGTTTGCATTGTTAAACCACAGTCCCCCCCGAGCGTGTTCTTACTGACGACACTCGGCAACAGGGATGGCTTTGAGATCAGGATAAAAAGAGCTTTGGGATTTGTTTGTTTACTGCGAGGGGTAATCAATTCTCCCCTGGATCACATATGTCCCCAGGTGCTGGTCACTGAGCCCTGACCAATAACAGGAAAAATCCATTAGCCCCACCGGTGGCCATATTCCATCTGTTAGCATGCGTACAGGGTGGTGGTGGGTGTGTGTGTGTGTTCGTGTCACGTGTCGCTAGAGGTCAGGTCAGTTAGGGCTGGGAGGGGCTTGTGTACCCTGTCTCTCAGAACAGCCCTACTGGGGATGAGACAGAATACACAAAAACACAAAACCTTATTTTTCAGGACACACCTCTCCAGTGAAAAGGATGAAAGCCAAACACCTTGTCTGAGAGAGAGAGAGAGAGAGAGAGAGAGAGAGAGAGAGAGAGAGAGAGAGAGAGAGAGAGAGGAGAGGGGGGGGGGGGGGTGGAGATAGTTACTGTCGGGGAATGTGGACAAAGCAGGAACAC
This sequence comes from Coregonus suidteri, assembly GCA_036851935.1. NCBI lineage: Eukaryota > Metazoa > Chordata > Actinopteri > Salmoniformes > Salmonidae > Coregonus > Coregonus suidteri. Next base: position 17,477 of record JAGTTL010000286.1, on the reverse strand, counting down.
TGTAACTACAAGGGTTCCGAAAGGATTCTTCAGCTGTCCCCATAGGAGAACCCTTTTTGGTTCCAGGTAAAACCCTTGTTGGTTCCAGGTAGAACCCTTTTGGTTCCAAGTAGAACCGTTTTGGGTTCCATGTAGAACCCATTCCACAGAGGATTCTACATGGAACCCAAAACGGTTCTACTAAGAACCAAAAGGTTTCTACCTGGAACCAACAAGGGTTCTTCAAAGGGTTCCCCTATGGGGACAGCTGAAGAATCCATGTATGTTCTAGACAGCACCTTTTTTTTGATAAGAGTGTACTACTTCGCTGTGTTCAAGGCCAGACCTGCCAGACCTTTCAGACAGGTCAGCCATAACACTTTTTGTCAGGCATTGTCTACCTCTGATTATACCTAAAACTGACCTTAAGGTTGAGGAGTGAAACTCACACACGCTCACAACAGGCAACTCTGAGAGAGGCAGAGACAGAATCAGTGAAAAACAGAGAGGGAAATTGAGGGGGAAAGAGAGAGAGGTGGAGGTGGAGAGAGAAGGAGGGAGAGATGGACTGATGGAAACGGAAGGGAGTGCTCCATCCAGAGGCTCAGACAGGAGATTGTGCCTTTGAGCAGCCTTGTTGGTAATCATTCTGACCTCTGCAGAGGTGACCACCAGTAGAGAGGAGCGAGAACTGAGGGCACACACTTTTCTCTCCCTCCCTCCCTCCCTCCCTCCCTCCCTCCCTCCCTCCCTCCCTCCCTCCCTCCCTCCATCCCTCCCTCCCTGCCCCCTTGCGTTTTCACTCTGCAGAAGAGCCCAGCAGGCAAAGCAGTGCTTAATATGGCATTTGTAGATAGTTTGGATAGATATTTATGAACATGATAGTGATGACAAAACAAGTTCTTAGTCCTCTATGGTGGGTACAGTGGTTTAGGAATTCATACAATGTCTCTGTCTCTAACAAGGCTCAATGAAAACTTTTAGCTGGGTTAAGAAGTTTAGCAGGGATTTACAGTATCTGTGAGGCAAAGCACATTGTTGGCTATTTGCTGCCTGGTCCCCCTTGTCCTGAAAGCTGTGTTAGAGAAGAGAGTCACCAGAGTGGATCTGCTGCTGCAGAGGAAAGAATGTAATGAGAGAGGCTTTTAGAGGGGGTATATCATGAGATATCTAATGAGGGGAATGAATGACACACAGCAGGGGGACTGGAGGAGGGGGGATCACGTCCACACACAGTAAACAACACAGAGGGAGGGAGGGACTGTGGATACATACACTGCTCAAAAAAATAAAGGGAACACTTAAACAACACATCCTAGATCTGAATGAATGAAATAATCTTATTAAATACTTTTTTCTTTACATAGTTGAATGTGCTGACAACAAAATCACACAAAAATTATCAATGGAAATCAAATGTATCAACCCATGGAGGTCTGGATTTGGAGTCACCCTCCAAATTAAAGTGGAAAACCACACTACAGGCTGATCCAACTTTGATGTAATGTCCTTAAAACAAGTCAAAATGAGGCTCAGTAGTGTGTGTGGCTTCCACGTGCCTGTATGACGTCCCTACAACGCCTGGGCATGCTCCTGATGAGGTGGCGGATGGTCTCCTGAGGGATCTCCTCCCAGACCTGGACTAAAGCATCCGCCAACTCCTGGACAGTCTGTGGTGCAACGTTGGTGGATGGAGCGAGACAGATGTCCCAGATGTGCTCAATTGGATTCAGGTCTGGGGAACTGGCGGGCCAGTCCATAGCATCAATGCCTTCCTCTTGCAGGAACTGCTGACACACTCCAGCCACATGAGGTCTAGCATTGTCTTGCATTAGGAGGAACCCAGGGCCAACCGCACCAGCATATGGTCTCACAAGGGGTCTGAGGATCTCATCTCGGTACCTAATGGCAGTCAGGCTACCTCTGGCGAGCACATGGAGGGCTGTGCCCCCCAAAGAAATGCCTCCCCACACCATGACTGACCCACCGCCAAACCGGTCATGCTGGAGGATGTTGCAGGCAGCAGAACGTTCTCCACGGCGTCTCCAGACTGTCACGTCTTTCACATGTGCTCAGTGTGAACCTGCTTTCATCAGTGAAGAGCACAGGGCACCAGTGGCGAATTTGCCAATCTTGGTGTTCTCTGGCAAATGCCAAACGTCCTGCACGGTGTTGGGCTGTAAGCACAACCCCCACCTGTGGACGTTGGGCACTCATACCACCCTCATGGAGTCTGTTTCTGACCGTTTGAGCAGACACATGCACATTTGTGGCCTGCTGGAGGTCATTTTGCAGGGCTCTGGCAGTGCTCCTCCTGCTCCTCCTTGCACAAAGGCGGAGGTAGCGGTCCTGCTGCTGGGTTGTTGCCCTCCTACGGCCTCCTCCACGTCTCCTGATGTACTGGCCTGTCTCCTGGTAGCGTCTACATGCTCTGGACACTACGCTGACAGACACAGCAAACCTTCTTGCCACAGCTCGCATTGATGTGCCATCCTGGATGAGCTGCACTACCTGAGCCACTTGTGTGGGTTGTAGACTCTGTCTCATGCTACCACTAGAGTGAAAGCACCGCCAGCATTCAAAAGTGACCAAAACATCAGCCAGGAAGCATAGGAACTGAGAAGTGGTCTGTGGTCACCACCTGCAGAACCACTTCTTTATTGGGGGTGTCTTGCTAATTGCCTATAATTTCCACCTGTTGTCTATTCCATTTGCACAACAGCATGTGAAATGTATTGTCAATCAATGGTGCTTCCTAAGTGGACAGTTTGATTTCACAGAAGTGTGATTGACTTGGAGTTACATTGTGTTGTTTAAGTGTTCCCTTTATTTTTTTGAGCAGTGTACATTTACATTTAAATTTACGTCATTTAGCAGACGCTCTTATCCAGAGCGACTTACAAATTGGTGCATTCACCTTATAGCCAGTGGGATAACCACTTTACAATATATTTTAAAAAATTTTTGGGGGGGTGGGGTGGGGTAAGGGGGGGTAGAAGGATTACTTTATCCTATCCCAGGTATTCCTTAAAGAGGTGGGGTTTCAAGTGTCTCCGGAAGGTGGTGAGTGACTCCGCTGTCCTGGCGTCGTGAGGGAGCTTGTTCCACCATTTGGGTGTCAGAGCAACGAACAGTTTTGACTGGGCTGAGCGGGAACTGTGCTTCCGCAGAGGTAGGGGGGCCAGCAGGCCAGAGGTGGATGAATGCAATGCCCTCGTTTGGGTGTAGGGACTGATCAGAGCCTGAAGGTACGGAGGTGCCGTTCTCCTCACAGCTCCGTAGGCAAGCACCATGGTCTTGTAACAGATGCAAGCTTCAACTGGAAGCCAGTGGAGTGTGCGGAGGAGCGGGGTGACGTGAGAGAACTTGGGAAGGTTGAACACCAGATGGGCTGCGGCATTCTGGATGAGTTGTAGGGGTTTAATGGCACAGGCAGGGAGCCCAGCCAACAGTGAGTTGCAGTAATGCAGACGGGAGATGACAAGTACCTGGATTAGGACCTGTGCCGCTTCCTGTGTAAGGCAGGGTCGTACTCTCCGAATGTTGTAGAGCATGAACCTACAGGATCGGCTCACTGCCTTGATGTTAGCGGAGAACGACAGGGTGTTGTCCAGGATCACGCCAAGGCTCTTCGCACTCTGGGAGGAGGACACAACGGAGTTGTCAACCGTGATGGCGAGATCATGGAATGGGCAGTCCTTCCCCGGGAGGAACAGCAGCTCCATCTTGCCGAGGTTCAGCTTGAGGTGGTGATCCGTCATCCACACTGATATGTCTGCCAGACATGCAGAGATGCAGTTCACCACCTGGTTATCAGATGGGGGAAAGGAGAAGATTAGTTGTGTGTCGTCTGCGTAGCAATGATAGGAGTGGCCATGTGAGGATATGACAGAGCCTAGTGACTTGGTGTATAGAGAGAATAGGAGAGGGCCTAGAACTGAGCCCTGGGGGACACCAGTGGTCAGAGCACGTGGTGCGGAGACAGATTCTCGCCACGCCACTTGGTAGGAGCGACCGGTCAGGTAGGACGCAATCCAAGAGTGAGCCGCGCCGGAGATGCCCAACTCGGAGAGGGTGGAGAGGAGGATCTGATGGTTCACAGTATCAAAGGCAGGTCTAGAAGGACAAGAGCAGAGGAGAGAGAGTTAGCTTTAGCAGTGCGGAGAGCCTCCGTGACACAGAGAAGAGCAGTCTCAGTTGAATGACCAGTCTTGAAACCTGACTGGTTTGGATCAAGAAGGTCATTCTGAGAGAGATAGCAAGAGAGTTGGCTAAAGACGGCACGCTCAAGAGTTTTGAAGAGAAAAGAAAGAAGGGATACTGGTCTGTAGTTGTTGACATCAGAGGGATCGAGTGTTGTTTTTTTGAGAAGGGGTGCAACTCTCGCTCTCTTGAAGACGGAAGGGACATAGCCAGCGGTCAAGGATGAGTTGATGAGCGTGGTGAGGTAAGGGAGAAGGTCACCAGAGATGGTCTGGAGAAGAGAGGAGGGGATAGGGTCAAGCGGGCAGGTTGTTGGGCGGCCGGCCGTCACAAGTCGCAAGATTTCATCTGGAGAGAGAGGGGAGAAAGAAGTCAAAGCATAGGGTAGGGCAGTGTGAGCAGGACCAGCAGTGTCATTTGACTTAACAAACGAGGATCGGATGTCGTCAACCTTCTTTTCAAAATGGTTGACGAAGTCATCCACAGAGAGGGAGGAGGGGGGGAGGGGGGGAGGGGGAGGATTCAGCAGGGAGGAGAAGGTGGCAAAGAGCTTCCTAGGGTTAGAGGCAGATGCTTGTAATTTAGAGTGGTAGAAAGTGGCTTTAGCAGCAGAAACAGATTAGTTAGGAGACTAGTTTTCCTCCATTTCCGCTCGGCTGCCCGGAGCCCTGTTCTGTGAGCTCGCAATGAGTCATCAAGCCACGGAGCAGGAGGGGAGAACCGGGCCGGCCGGGAGGATAGGGGACATAGAGAGTCAAAGGATGCAGAAAGGGAGGAGAGGAGGGTTGAGGAGGCAGAATCAGGAGATTGGAGGGAGAAGGATTAAGCAGAGGGAAGAGATGATAGGATGGAAGAGGAGAGAGTAGCGGGAGAGAGAGAGAGCGAAGGTTGCGACTGATTATTATCATCTGAGTAGGGGCAGAGTGAGTAGTGTTGGAGGAGAGCGAGAGAGAAAAGGATACAAAGTAGTGGTCGGAGACATGGAGGGGAGTTGCAGTGAGATTAGTAGAAGAACAGCATCTAGTAAAGATGAGGTCAAGCGTATTGCCTGCCTTGTGAGTAGGGGGGGACTGTGAGAGGGTGAGGTCAAATTATCAAGGCGTCAAGCTCATTGATGAACTCTCCAAGGGAACCTGGAGGGCGATAAATGACAAGGATGTTAAACTTGAATGGGCTAGTGACTGTGACAGCATGGAATTCAAATGAGGAGATAGACAGATGGGTCAGGGGAAAAAGAGAGAATGTCCACTTGGGAGAGATGAGGATTCCTGTGCCACCACCCCGCTGACCAGATGCTCTCGGGGTATGCGAGAACACATGGTCAGACGAGGAGAGAGCAGTAGGAGTAACAGTGTTTTCAGTGGTAATCCATGTTTCCGTCAGCGCCAAGAAGTCGTGCAGGGATCACCAGGTTAGAGAGGCAGCAGCCACGCGGTGTGAGGCGTTTGTATAGCCTGTGCAGAGAGGAGAGAACAGGGATAGACAGACACATAGTTGACAGGCTACAAAAATGGCTCCAATAATGCAAAGGAGATCGGAATGAAATTAACTAAACATCTGGGAAAGCGAGAGAGCGGGGCCTCCCTCACTTACGTTTCACTGAAACACCCAAATATAACTCTCCCAACTTCCACCTCAGAAACTATAATTGTTGTAAACTACAGCGGTTCAATGTTTTCTAGGAATAGACTAACTTAGTTTATTCAGCTAGCTAACTTGGTACAGTATTCTTCCGTGAAAACCGTCCAGGGCACCTAGTCATATGATGCCACAGCCAACTAGCATGCCGGACTCCAACAACACGGTTTAGCACCAATACTCGGCCACAACAAACCACCAGTGTGTCAACACGCCAAGCAGATCATTCGTGTCCGTGTCTAACGTTGTGGGTTAGTCCTGACAGCTTGAGCGAGTCCGTCGTCAAACTTATTCAGCCAGTTAGTTAGCTAGAATAGTTATCATACTAGCTAGCCATTGCTTTCTGACAACGAAGAAACCCCTCCTCCCACGGCACGAACACACAGAGAGAGCCAAGCTAACGTTAACTAGTCACCCATGTCCAGAATTCCCTTGAACGACTCTGGCTACCAGTATGTAAAAACAAAACACAAATGTAGGTTATATCTTATCCCTAGCAGCTACTGTTAGCTAGCCAAGTGCAAAGCTAGCCACTGAATTGACTCAGCCAGTTCGCGTCTGTTCGCTAGGTCATTCCAGCTATTGTTTAGTAGCTATCCAGGTAGCAACAAGCTAGCTACATTTCAAGCACAGTAGCCACTTACTACCTAATGTTAACGCTTCAGACAATGAGGTTAGAAAAACAGCTGAATGGTAGGCATTATTATATGTAATTATTGTAGGCAGCTAGCTAGCGTAATTACAGGTACTCTCAGGCATGAAACAACTATCCACAGTTGCTAATAGTTACCAGTAGCTACCCGCTAGCTAGTCCAGGTAGTGGGTTAGCTAGCTTCGTGCTTCACCGGGCTCAGCCGAATACACATCGACTGTGTCTGCCACCTCACTAATGTTCGTTCTGTCCTCATCAGTGTGTGCGTGTGCATGAATGAGTGCATATGAGTGAGTGTGTAAGGACTACAGGCTATATGATTCTTTTTGTATGTCTGTATGTGTGTAGGGGATTGTGCAGGTGTCTTTTTGTGAGGGGCTTTTTAGTGCAACAATATATTTTTGGATGGGCTGATTGTTACATGTAAGAGCCATTGTTGAATTTGGAAATGTCTCTTTCTGGAATATAGACGGCAGCTCTGCCTCTGATCTAACGAGGCATTTTGCTCTGCGGTAGACAGCTTTGAGGGGATTTCAGAAGAGGAAGTGTGAGATTTTAACAAGGGGAAGATTTGATTTGGCAAGCATTGAGCGCAGAAAAGGTTGAAAAGGAGTGCAACAAAAAACAAGATGGGCTTCAAGCTGAGTCCCACCCACTCAAATGCTGTGCGTCTATTTAAAATTGGATATATGAAACCAAAGCCCTGAACTGCCATTTTGTAACATAAAAAATGCCTCCAATTTAGCTAAAGCTGTAGAACTAGCTTTTCATACAAAGATGCTTCTCTTTCTGCTAAAGCTGGAAAGAAATGTGTATTGGGTTATCTATTGACATTCTTGCCTTTTCGTTTATTCTATCATACTGTATGTCCATTACACTAACCTTACAGTACATCCAGCCAGTCATTTTGCTATGCATCCCTTTAATTGACAAGATTGACATGGTCATTGAATATGAATGTTGGTTCTTTACATCAGCTTGAAGTCACAGTCTCATTTACATGCAGTACAGTAGCCTAAGTTATTACAGGCACCCTGTCACGCTCGTTGAGAGACGGATTAGACCAAGGCGCAGCGTGGAATGCATACATGTTTATTAAAACAATAAAACCCTGACAAAACAACAAAAGGCAACGAAACGTGACGTCGGAAGGCTATACACAAACAAGCCAAACACACCGAAACACAAACAAGATCCCACAACAAGGACTGCAATCAGGCTACTTAAGTATGATCCCCAATCAGAGACAACGAGCGACAGCTGCCTCTGATTGGGAATCATACCCGGCAAAACATAGAAGTATAACAACTAGAATCTAAACATAGATATACAACAACCTAGAACTAAACATGCACACCCTGACCAAACTAACTAGAGTTCTATAGGTCAGGGCGTGACAGTACCCCTCCCCCAAAGGTGCGGACTCCGGCCGCACAAACCTGACTTAACAGGGGAGGGTCCGGGTGGGCTTCCAGCCTCGGTGGCGGCTCCAGCTCCGGGCGTGACGTCTTCTCCCTTACTGCCTCCACGTTGCACCCCTGGACCGGTCTGGACCTCAACGCGGAACTTCCCCTCTCAGTCCTCCCATGATGCACCGATCCCTGTCTGGACCCTGGTGTGGGAGACCCCGAACCTGGAGAGGGGCTGACGTCTGGACCCGGAGTGGAGCCGCTGACCGGAGCTGAACCGGATCCCGGTGGAGCGGACTGCTCTGGCTCCGGAGTGGAGCCGCTGACCGGAACTGGACTGGGCACCGGTGGAGCGGACTCCTCTGACTCCGGAGTGGAGTCACTGACCTGAGCTGGACTTGGCACCGGTGGAGCGGACTGCTCTAGCTCCGGAGTGGAGCCGCTGACCAGAGCTGAACCGGATCCCGGTGGAGCGGACTGCTCTGGCTCCGGAGTGGAGCCGCTGACCGGAACTGGACTTGGCACCGGTGGAGCGGACTGCTCTAGCTCCGGAGTGGAGCCGCTGACTGGAGCTGGACTGGGCACCGGTGGAGCGGACTCCTCTGACTCCGGAGTGGAGTCACTGACCTGAGCTGGACTGGGCACCGGTGGAGCGGACTGCTCTCACTCCGGAGTGGAGTCGCTGACCTGAGCTGGACTGGGCACCGGTGGAGCGGACTGCTCTGACTCCGGAGTGGAGCCGCTGACTGTAGCTGGACTAGGCACCGGTGGAGCGGACTGCTCTGACTCCGGAGTGGAGCAGCTGACCGGTGCTGGACCAGGCACCGGTGGAACGGGCACGGGCCGTGCCGGACTGGGAACACGCACCACTGGCTTGGTGCGAGGAGCAGGCACGGGCCGGGCCGGGCCGGACTGAGAACACGCACCACTGGTCTGGTGCGAGGAGCAGGAACGGGCCGGGCCGGACCGGAGACACGCACCACAGGTCTGGTGCGAGGAGCAGGAACGGGCCGTACTGGACTGGGAACACGCACCACTGGTCTGGTGCGGGGAGCAGGTACGGGGCTTCCCGGGCTGGCGACACGCACCACTGGTTTGGTGCGAGGAGCAGGGACGGGCCGTACTGGACTGGGAACACGCACCACTGGCTTGGTGCGATGAGCAGGGACGGGCCGTACTGGACTGGGAACACGCACCACTGGCTTGGTGCGGGGAGCAGGTACGGGCCGTACCGGACTGGGAGCATGCACCACTAGCTTGGTGCGAGACGCAGGTACGAGGTCTTCCCGGACTGGGAACTGTAGAGATCTCCGACTATACCAGTCTTTTACTCTCCGCGCCCAGTCCTCCTCCAGTGAGGACTCCCCCTTGAGCCCCCACGAGTGCAGTGGTCGGGGCTCTTCTCTATCGATCCCCGACCACCCTTTTAGCCCCCCCAAAAAATTATCTTTGGGCTGTCTCTCTCTCCTCTCCTACCTGGGCCTCCTCCTTCGCCCAGGGTCCTTTACCTGCCAATATCTCCTCCCATGTCCAAAAACTCTTCCCCACCTGTGTCCAAGGTGTCTGCTTCTCCCGGACATGCTGCTTGGTCCATTGTTGGTGGGATCTTCTGTCACGCTCGTTGAGAAACGGATTAGACCAAGGCGCAGCGTGGAATGCAGACATGTTTATTAAAACAATAAACACTGACAAAACAACAAGGCAACGAAACGTGATGTCAGAAGGCTATACACAAACAAGCCAAACACACCAAAACACAAACAAGATCCCACAACAAGGACTGCAACCAGGCTACTTAAGTATGATCCCCAATCAGAGACAACGAGCGACAGCTGCCTCTGATTGGGAATCATACCCGGCAAAACATAGAAGTATAACAACTAGAATCTAAACATAGATATACAACAACCTAGAACTAAACATGCACACCCTGACCAAACTAACTAGAGTTCTATAGGTCAGGGCGTGACATACCCACTGGGCACAGATGTCAGTTCAACTTCTTGATTTGATTTACATTTGGTTGAGTTGTCAACTAAAATGAAATCAACAACAAAAAATGGTCATGTCATTGGATTTAAGTTCAAATGTGGGTAAAAAAAAAAACAGAAATGCCCTAATGTTGATTTGATGACTTTTTGCTAATCCACTTTGTTTTCCACATTGATTCAACATCATCATGTTGATTTTTTTTGGGTTGAAATTACTTGGAAACAACGTTGATTCAACCAGTTTTTGCCCAGTGGGTAAGGTCATAAATGTAGCTAAGCTCACCCTTTGTTTTTCTTTCTTCTTTGTTTTTTTTTACATAGAACTCTGTGGTTAGGGAAATGATTACACTGCATAGCAACAAGACAATCCCTGAGAGTAGAGAATGGGAGAGAAATGTAAATCCTCTCAGTGCCAAACATAATATTTTATATTATTGCAGCTGCATCACTGTCTCAGGGGAGATTAATGGAATTATCACATAATGGTTCTGCTTTGTGGGAGCTTATTACCCTAACGCCCTTATTGAAGAGTAACAGAGTGACATAATAACCACAGTCATCATATACTACACTGAACAAAAATATAAACGCAACATGTAAAGTGTTGGTCCCATGTTTCATGAGCTGAAATAGAATATCCCAGAAATGTTCCATACGCACAAAAAGCTTATTTCTCTCAAATGTTGTACACACATTTGTTTACATCCCTGTTAGAGAGCATTGCTCCTTTGCCGAGATAATCCATCCACCTGACAGGTGTGGCATATCAAGAAGCTGATTAAACAGCAGGAATATTATTACACAGGTTTACCTGTGATGGGGACAATAAAAGGCCACTCTAAAATGTTTTGTCACACAACACAATGCCACAGATGTCTCAAGTTTTGAGGGAGCATGCAATTGGAATGCTGACTGCAGGAATGTCCACCAGAGCTGTTGCCAGATAATTTAATGTTAATTTCTCTACCATAAGCCGCCTCCAACGTCCAACTGGCCTTACAACCGTAAACCATGTGTCAGGCGTCGTGTGGGCGAGCGGTTTGCTGATGTCAACGTTGTGAAAAGAGTGCCCCATGGTGGCGGTGGGTTTATGGTATGGGCAGGCATTAGCTATGGACAGCGAACACAATTGCATTTTATCAATGGTAATTTGAATGCACAAAAGGTATCTGTGACCAACAGATGCATATCTGTATTCCACGTCATGTGAAATCCATAGATTCGATTTCCTCATATGAATGGTAACTCATTAAAATCTTTGAAATTGTTGCGTTTGTAGTGCGTTTACAGTATATACAGTATAATGCATTACGGGTGAACACAACATACTGTATATTCTGCAGCCAACAGTTACAACATCCTCTTATTCTGCTGTGGGTTTATGGACATCTGTAAACCAACATAAGAGTGCTGGCTACTCAACAACACCTATATCCTCTTCAACCAATACCGTTGACTTGGATGCATTTTAACATATTCCCTCTTGGTCTATCCTAACCCCACTTTGTTCAGACTCTTCCCATCCTTTCCCCATCTGAGTGCAGACTAAAGTTTATTTTCCTCTCTCTCTGTTCTCTCTCTCTGTTCTCTCTCTCTGTTTTCTGCTGGCAGTGCATGTTTTCCTGTGTTGTGCATCAAGCAGCTAATCCTCCCATTAGCCACCTCTGGTCCAGGCTTTGATCTGTTCGCTGTCCACCATTGTGCAAAACAACACGCACGCTACTCTGAGGTCCTTCCGTTTTCCTCCACCCTGACTATTAGACCTCATTGAACATGCCTCCCTACACCTGTCCTAGAATGCCCCCCAAGAGAGCCTGTCGTGTCCCAGCTCACCTTTTCAGGCGGGTTCACTTCAGACCTCTCTCTCTCTGTCTCTCTCATTGTCTCGCTCTCTCTCTCCCCCCCACGCTTTCATCCGCTCCTAAGCTCAAGGCAGACTCTTCTGTAGAGTACAAACAGCATACAAAGTTGGGATGTTTTTGTTGCCATGGCACCGTGAGGAAGCCTAGGCAGAGAGCTCTGTCAATATTGTAGATAAACTCAGCAAAAAAAAGAAACGTCCCTTTTTCAGGACCCTGTCTTTCAAAGATAATTCGTAGAAATCCAAATAACTTCACAGATCTTAATTGTAAAGGGTTTAAACACTGTTTCCCATGCTTGTTCAATGAACCATAAACAATTAATGAACATGCACCTGTGGAACGTCGTTAAGACACTAACAGCTTACAGACGGTAGGCAATTAAGGTCACAGTTATGAAAACTTAGGACACTAAAGAGGCCTTTCTACTGACTCTGAAAAACACCAAAAGAAAGATGCCCAGGGTCCCTGCTCATCTGCGTGAACGTGCCTTAGGCATGCTGCAAGGAGGCATGAGGACTGCAGATGTGGCCAGGGCAATAAATTGCAATATCCGTACTGTGAGACGCCTAAGACAGCGCTACAGGGAGACAGGACGGACAGCTGATCGTCCTCGCAGTGGCAGACCACGTGTAACAACACCTGCACAGTATCGGTACATCCGAACATCACACCTGCGGGACAGGTACAGGATGGCAACAACAACTGCCCAAGTTACACCAGGAAAGCACAATCCCTTCATCAGTGCTCAGACTGTCCGCAATAGGCTGAGAGAGGCTGGACTGAGGGCTTGTAGGCCTGTTGTAAGGCAGGTCCTCACCAGACATCACCGGCAACAATGTCGCCTATGGGCACAAACCCACCGTCGCTGGACCAGACAGGACAGGCAACAAGTGCTCTTCACTGACGAGTCACGGTTTTGTCTCACCAGGGGTGATGGTCGGATTCGCGTCATGGTCTGGGGCGGTGTGTCATAGCATCATCGGACTGAGCTTGTTGTCATTGCAGGCAATCTCAACGCTGTGCGTTACAGGGAAGACATCATCCTCCCTCATGTGGTACCCTTCCTGCAGGCTCATCCTGACATGACCCTCCAGCATGACAATGCCACCAGCCATACTGCTTGTTCTGTGCGTGATTTCCTGCAAGACAGGAATGTCAGTGTTCTGCCATGGCCAGCGAAGAGCCCAGATCTCAATCCCATTGAGCACGCCTGGGACCTGTTGGATCGGAGGGTGAGGACTAGGGCCATCCCCCCAAGAAATGTCCAGGAACTTGCAGGTGCCTTGGTGGAAGAGTGGGGTAACATCTCACAGCAAGAACGGGCAAATCTGGTGCAGTCCATGAGGAGGAGATGCACTGCAGTACTTAATGCAGCTGGTGGCCACACCAGATATTGACTGTTACCCCCCCCCCCCCCCCCCCCCCCCAGTCTATGTCTCAGTTGTTGAATCTTGTTATGTTTATACAAATATTTACACATGTTAAGTTTGCTGAAAATAAACGCAGTTGACAGTGAGAGGACGTTTCTTTTTTTGCGGAGTTTATATTTGTATAATTAAGTGTTTTATGTTGCATTTTGAAACTATTTTTTGTGTTTTTTGATAACCTGGTGAGGGTTGAGCAAAAATATCTGGTGGTGGCCCATGGAGTTGCAGGACTGACGATGGCAAGTCTGTTTACTTGGCTTGGCTAGCATTAGCTATCTAGCTGAGATGTCTGTTTACTTGGCTTGGCTAGCATTAGCTAGCTAGCTGGGAAGTCTGTTTACTTGGCTTGGCTAGCACTAGCTAGCTGGGAAGTATGTTTACTTGGCTTGGCTAGCATTAGCTAGCTGGCTGGGAAGTCAGTTTTACTTGGCTTGGCTAGCATTAACTAGCTAGCTGGAAAGTCTGTTTACATTTACATTACGTCATTTAGCAGACGCTCTTATCCAAAGCGACTTACAGTTTGTGAGTGCATACATTATTTTTACATACTGGCCCCCCTTGGGAATCAAACCCACAACCCTGGCATTGCAAACACCATGCTCTACCAACTGATTTACATCCCTGCCGGCCATTCCCTCCCCTACCCTGGACGACGCTGGGCCAATTGTGTGCCGCCCCATGGGTCTCCCGGTCGCGGCCAGCTACGACAGAGCCTGGATTCGAACCAGGATCTCTAGTGGCACAGCTAGCACTGCAATGCAGTGCCTTAGACCACTGCGCCACTTGGCTTGGCTAGCATTAGCTAGCTAGCTGGCGAATCTAATTTGAATGATGCATCAACAACTGATCAACACAGCACCAAATTTCTATTCCACCTGCCTTGGTTTCTGGAAGGATGTGGACTGTGGTGTGAGGGGATGACCGAGGCTTGCCTTGTAGGAGACTCTTGGTGATTACTGACGAGGTGTGGTGGTCTCTCAGGTGCTTATAGCTGCCGAAGCATCACCCAAGTGGGTGCTACACATTCGGTGGTGGATGTTCCAGCCTACCTACAGAAGAGGAGTAGCAGTGAACTTCAGAGACAGAGGTTCCTGATGAAGAGCTCCCGACTGTTGTTTCTCCCTCCCTGGCTGAACCATTGACGCCACCTCCACTCAAGCTACTCCTTTACTGAACTGCATCATCATCTAGCTGTGGAAGACCATCTCCCATCAACTGCCAGCTCCCTGAATTTGTTTTTGTTTTTTTAAAAGTGACTTTGAGATTCTGTATGAAAAACACTATATTAAATACACAGGGGGTTGGTGGCTCCTTAATTGGGTGGGATGGGCTCGTGGTAATGGCTGGAGCGGAATCAGTGGAATGGTATCAAACACATTATTATTATTATTATTATTATTATTATTATTATTATTATTATTAGAAGGGTTGGAGAGATTTTGAGAGAGAGAGAGAGATACATTTAATGTTTTGTCCTTTGAAGTTGGTGCGACTTCTACCAGCTGTTGTCTGTATGTTGAGTCATCCCCAACTATTTCAACAGCAGATGCATTTCTCTCAACATTAGCCTACCTGTGTGTGCAGTCCGTGGGCGTAGCGACCAGAATTTCCCTTCCCAAACCTTCCGTCAACTAGAGTCGCATCACCAGGCAATGCCACCATTACCATGCACCTGTCACTCACAGACTGGTCCGGTGACACTCCCCTCAACCTTTCTGCAGGTGACAGCGTTGTCCCTGGAGGCGGAGATGAGGGGGACGGAGGGGAGGGAGAGGAGGGGGACAGGGGGAGGGGAGAGAGGGCAGGAGGTAGAGGTGGTGATGGCTCTCCGGTCAGCGAACATGCCTTCATTGTATTCATTACAAATGCTGCGCTATAATTGGTAATTGCTACAGCGTGACCTGACACCTGTGTACCTCCCTGATCATTGTGTCAGAAATAATCACTCTGCCCACATGTAACAAGGCAGGTAGCTCTCAGCGTGTCACCATCATCAACACCTCTCACTCTCCACAGGAAAGTCACAGGAAAAGCTGTTGTCCAGGGCGAATGTGTCACTGCCCACGACACACCAACAACAACCTGCAGCTCTGAGGAATTCAGCCAAGACATGCAATAATGGCTCAACACAGAGACACTGACATCAATACAGAGACAAGCTTCAGGATACTGTACCTGGAACTTCAATGACTAACACTAATGATTGAAACAGGAGCAAATACCGCCTTCTGGTGAAGTTTCAGACACCAATTAAGTTGTTCTTCTCATTACTGAAGTGCTGGACTGGTCAAAAGGTGGCGGGGCAACAGAAAAACCCAAAGAGCATTTCAGGGAACTTCGCCACCGGTGGTCATTAATTGCTAAGCAATTACAAACCATAATGTCCATAATGAGTCATTATTGCATTGTAATTGTCTTTATGTCTGAGTAATGAGGCTGGTGTTGGTGTTGTGATTTGGCTGGTTAGTGCTGCAGGCTCCGCTGGTCTTGGGCGGAGGCATAATCAACAGCAGCAGCAGTGGAATCTCTCTAAAAGAGCCTGGATGGTTTGTGTTCCTCTGGCCAACCATAATAAGAGGAGCTGTCATGGGAGAGGGCCAGGAGACGTCAGCTCCATTTGCAGTTAAGACACAGTGGAGAGGGACTAAGCAGCTGAGCCGCTGTCTGTGTCCAGACAAATTAGCTCTAAACTAATGACAGGGTTTAGGATACGTTTCCACAGTAATGGTTTGTCTATTCGTAATGGGTCTCTTATGTTGTATGTTTTTAGGGAAATACAAGTCAATCTTGATGTCGGATGACTCAGAATTGTGTGGTGGAAGACGTATTAGATAGGCACTGGTGCTGACCCTGCCAAGAATTTATATTTTCCATTAAACCTTTGGCTACAGCTCAAATAACTATTCTGTATAATCTGCCCCATCCTGATTGCTGGTAATTACAGTCATGTGACATTTAAAGTCTGGAGTGTAAACAAATATGCTTTTATTTTGTAGTTCTCATGTAGGGACTGCAGCTGCACTTCTCTTGTCAAAAAATTATTTGACTATTGAGGCTTTTACAGACTTATAATGGACTCCTATTCATTTGCATATTTTATGTATTACAGAGCTTTCTTTATAGCACGACTTGGGCAATTAAGCGCTTGAGCGATTTCTCAAGGGTCCCCACCTGGACCTGAACCCAAACAACCCTTACATCTCTCTCAAGTGCATTCATATCGTGAGCACTTATCTTAATAGAATTCATTCTCAAATTCATGCAGCATCACCAAAATAGTTTGAAAAACGGCATCAGTCTGATAGGGTGCTGGAGTGAAGGAAAAAAAAAATTAACATACATAATGTGTTCTTAGCCTGCCCCCTGCTGGTAAATGGAGAACTACACGTCAGTATAAATAATTAGGGCCAGTAGTTTTTTTCCTGGTCAGGTATCCAGGAACTTCTGGAACTAATTTAATTGTTTTGCCTACAGTTAGGGATATGCTTTACTTGACCATAGTGACCACTGGGATATGCATTACTTGACCATGTGACCACTGGGATATGCTTTACTTGACCATGTGACCACTGGGATATGCTTTACTTGACCATGTGACCACTGGCATATGCTTTATTCGACCATTTGACCTTACTCTGAGTAAATCCTGGCTGTGTACATGGTCCTGTGTCACGGTGTCACCTCCTCATCCATTTCAACAGGCTGATTTACTACTGTCTTTCTTCTAAGAGTAAAGGTTCTGGGTAGGTCAACAAAAAGACTAGAGTTCCCCTCTACTATGCACCTTCCAGCAAGGAGATGAGAGACACACTGTGGGGAGGATGTTTTCTTTACCTTCTGGACATTGTTCTCTCAGACTCAGAACACCATCTGTTATTACCTTATGAGTTGACTGTGTAATGTACTGAAAGACAGGTGTTAAAGTTTGTCCACTGGGAATATCATCACTTTCTCTCATCATCCTTTATTTGAATATACTTTGTGTTCCTTCAGTGAGACACGGAAAGGGGGCAGAATACCTCAGGTGCCCATCTGGTTTTAGAGGAGAACATTTCAAATCAACATATGGTGTTCGTAAAGCAAATAACTTGAAAGTCAGAGGGCGCTGAATTAATCATGCCATCCAGCATTGCCTGGTATATCAGTGAAATGTTTGAAGTTACCTAATCATGGTGGTGGTAATAGTGATGTGATGTGGATCATTAAAACCGCTGGCAATTTCAGCTTTTCATTTGATTTTATATGTCATCAGTCACATTTTTTATGATCATGAGCTGACAAGATAGAAGCCGTAATTGTAAAACAAAACATTTACC
>JAGTTL010000285.1:12500-64000 GCA_036851935.1 Coregonus suidteri | reverse complement strand
TAATATCACTTAATGTCCGTCACATTCTATCACGTAATATCACTTAATGTCCGTCACATTCTATCACGTAATATCACTTAATGTCTGTCACTTTCTATCACGTAGTAGCACTTAATGTCTGTCACTTTCTATCACGTAATATCACTTAATGTCTGTCACTTTCCTTAACGTAATATCACTTAATGTCTGTCACTTCTATCACGTAATATCACTTAGTCTGTCACTTCTATCACGTAATATCACTTAGTCTGTCACTTTCTATCACGTAATATCACTTAATGTCTGTCACTTTCCTTTACGTAATATCACTTAATGTCTGTCACTTCTATCACGTAATATCACTTAATGTCCGTCACATTCTATCACGTATTATCACTTAATGTCTGTCACTTTCTATCACGTAGTAGCACTTAATGTCTGTCACTTTCTATCACGTAATATCACTTAATGTCTGTCACTTTCCTTAACGTAATATCACTTAATGTCTGTCACTTCTATCACGTAATATCACTTAATGTCTGTCACTTCTATCACGTAATATCACTTAGTCTGTCACTTTCTATCACGTAATATCACTTAATGTCTGTCACTTTCCTTTACGTAATATCACTTAATGTCTGTCACTTCTATCACGTAATATCACTTAATGTCTGTCACTTTCTATCACGTAGTAGCACTTAATGTCTGTCACTTTCTATCACGTAATATCACTTAATGTCTGTCACTTTCCTTAACGTAATATCACTTAATGTCTGTCACTTCTATCACGTAATATCACTTAGTCTGTCACTTTCTATCACGTAATATCACTTAATATCTGTCACTTTCTATCACGTAATATCACTTAATGTCTGTTAGATTTGCATTAAAATGCAAATCAATTCATAACATTTTTGACATGCGTTTTTCAGGATTTTTTTGTTGTTATTCTTTCTCTCACTGTTCTAATAAACCTACCATTAAAATTATAGACTGATCATTTCTTTGTCAGTGGGCAAACGTACAAAATCAGCAGGGGATTAAATACTTTTTTCACTCACTGTATGTCATGCAATAAAATGCAAATTAATTACTTAAAAATCATACAATGTGATTTTCTGGATTTTTGTTTTAGATTCCGTCTCTCACAGTTGAAGTGTACCTATGATAAAAATTACAGACCTCTACATGCTTTGTAAGTAGGAAAACCTGCAAAATTGGCAGTTTATCAAATACTTGTTCTCCCCACTGTAATGTCACTTAATGTCAGTCACTTTCTATCACGTAATATCACTTAATGTCTGTCACTTTCTATCACGTAATATCACTTAATGTCTGTCACTTTCTATCACGTAATATCACTTAATGTCTGTCACTTTCTATCACGTAATATCACTTAATGTCTGTCACTTTCTATCACGTAATATCACTTAATGTCTGTCATATTCTATCACGTAATATCACTTAATGTCTGTCACTTTCTATCACGTAATATCACTTAATGTCTGTCATATTCTATCACGTAATATCACTTAATGTCTGTCACTTTCTATCACGTAATATCACTTAATGTCTGTCACTTTCTATCCCGTAATATCACTTAATGTCTGTCACTTTCTATCACGTAATATCACTCAATGTCTGTCACTCTCTATCACGTAATATCACTTAATGTCTGTCATATTCTATCACGTAATATCACTTAATGTCTGTCATATTCTATCACGTAATATCACTCAATGTCTGTCACTTTCTATCACGTAATATCACTTAATGTCTGTCACATTCTATCACGTAATATCACTTAATGTCTGTCACATTCAATCATGTAGGCCTCAGTCTGATACAGAGTGAGACAGGATCATCTCCTCAGTCTAAGACAGTGTGAGACAGGATAATCTCCTCAGTGTAAAACAGTGTGAGACAGGATCATATCCTCAGTGTAAAACAGTGTGAGACAGGATCATCTCCTCAGTCTAAGACAGTGTGAGACAGGATAATCTCCTCAGTCTGATACAGAGTGAGACAGGATCATCTCCTCAGTCTAAGACAGTGTGAGACAGGATAATCTCCTCAGTGTAAAACAGTGTGAGACAGGATCATCTCCTCAGTCTGATACAGAGTGAGACAAGATCATCTCATCAGTGTAAGACATTGTGAGACAGGATCATATCCTCAGTCTAAGACAGTGTGAGACAAGATCATCTCCTCAGTGTAAGACAGTGTGAGACAGGATCATCTCATCAGTGTAAGACAGTGTGAGACAGGATCATATCCTCAGTGTAAGACATTGTGAGACAGGATCATATCCTCAGTGTAAGACATTGTGAGACAGGATCATCACCTCAGTGTAAGACATTGTGAGACAGGATCATCTCCTCAGTGTAAGACATTGTGAGACAGGATCATATCCTCAGTGTAAGACATTGTGAGACAGGATCATATCCTCAGTGTAAGACATTGTGAGACAGGATCATCTCCTCAGTGTAAGACAGTGCCACCTAGGATTGCATCTGTGATAGACAGGTGAGCTCCTCCCACTCCAATAGGGTCTGAAGATGAAAGACATGTAGTGTTATAGAGAGAGAGATTGAGAGAAGGGGAGAGAGAGAGAGAGAGAGAGAGAGAGAGAGAGAGAGAGAGAGAGAGAGAGAGAGAGAGAGAGAGAGAGAGAGAGAGAGAGAGAGAGAGAGAGACAGAGACAGAGAGAGAGAGTTTAGCCTGCAAAGTTGTATGTAAAGCTGTACTTCTAAACAGTAATCAGATACCAAGACTTCTGGGCAGAGAAGTTCTCACGAGCCCTCGTGAACTAGCTCATATGAATAGGTTATAAAAGAAGATCATGTAATGTGGAGGTTGGTTTCTCATACCCCCTCTCTCTATCCCTGTGTCTCCAGGCGATCTACAAGATGGTTTCCTCTGTCATGAAAATGCCAGAGGATGAGTCGACACCTGAGAAACGCACAGACAAGATCTTCAGACAGATGGACACAAATCGTGATGGTGAGCACCTAGCTATCAACTGGATTCATCCCAATCCTCCTTCAGGCCTTATCCACTTCCTCCCTGTTTCCCTCCTACTGTCTGTGGACCAACTGACACCAACTTTCTCCTTGTGTTCTTCAGGTAAACTGTCTCTGGAGGAGTTTGTTGAGGGAGCAAAGAACGACCTGTCCATCGTGCGACTGCTGCAGTGTGATCCCAGCAGCGCAGGGCAGTAGAAGAACCGTCTTCAATCATCCAGTATTATTTATTCAGGTCATTTCAAAACATTCTCCTTCATTCACCCAGTGGTGACTGTGCACAACAGATCAACATCGATCAGATCACCATCAGATCACCAAGCTGTCATCAAGGCAAAGGGTGGCTACTTTGAAGAATCTCAAATATAACATATGTTTTAACTTGTTTAACACTTTTCTTTGGTTACTACATGATTCCATGTGTGTTATTTCATAGTTTTGATGTCTTCACTATTATTCTACAATGTAAAAAATAGTAAAAATAAAGAAAAACCCTTGAATGAGTAGGTGTGTCCAAACTTTTGACTGGTACTGTGTATATATATATATATATATATATATATATATATATATATATATATATATATATATATATATATATATATATATATATATATATATATATGTGTGTGTGTATATGTATTTCTACATAATATTATGGTATGGATATATTTATATAGTAATACATATGCCAAATCCGATGTGACCATAATATGATGTACTAAAGACCAACTTATCCCCTTTACCCGCAGAAATGCATGAGAACAATAGGGACTATACTATATATATATACCTACTATACTATAGGAAGGAGAGCTGTCTGTTCTGTTCCTGATCCCAGCTCTCCAGGGCCGATGGCAGAATAATACATCCACTACCTTCAGCACTGGTTATCACGCAGTACTGAATACATCCACCATCTTCAGCACTGGTTATTACACAGTACTGAATACATCCACTACCTGCAGCACTGGTTATTACGCAGTACTGAATACATCCACTACCTTCAGCACTGGTTATTACGCAGTACTGAATACATCCACTACCTGCAGCACTGGTTATTACGCAGTACTGAATACATCCACTACCTGCAGCACTGGTTATTACGCAGTACTGAATACATCCACTACCTTCAGCACTGGTTATTACACAGTACTGAATACATCCACTACCTTCAGCACTGGTTATCACGCAGTACTGAATACATCCACTACCTTCAGCACTGGTTATCACGCAGTACTGAATACATCCACTACCTTCAGCACTGGTTATTACGCAGTACTGAATACATCCACCACCTTCAGCACTGGTTATCACGCAGTACTGAATACATCCACCACCTTCAGCACTGGTTATTACGCAGTACTGAATACATCCACCACCTTCAGCACTGGTTATTACGCAGTACTGAATACATCCACTACCTTCAGCACTGGTTATCACGCAGTACTGAATACATCCACTACCTTCAGCACTGGTTATCACACAGTACTGAATACATCCACTACCTTCAGCACTGGTTATCACGCAGTACTGAATACATCCACTACCTTCAGCACTGGTTATCACACAGTACTGAATACATCCACTACCTTCAGCACTGGTTATCACGCAGTACTGAATACATCCACTACCTTCAGCACTGGTTATAACGCAGTACTGAATACATCCACCACCTTCAGCACTGGTTATAACGCAGTACTGAATACATCCACCACCTTCAGCACTGGTTATTACGCAGTACTGAATACATCCACCACCTTCAGCACTTGTTATTACGCAGTACTGAATACATCCACCACCTTCAGCACTGGTTATTACGCAGTACTGAATACATCCACTACCTTCAGCACTGGTTATCACGCAGTACTGAATACATCCACTACCTTCAGCACTGGTTATCACGCAGTACTGAATACATCCACCACCTTCAGCACTGGTTATTACGCAGTACTGAATACATCCACCACCTTCAGCACTGGTTATCACGCAGTACTGAATACATCCACTACCTTCAGCACTGGTTATTACGCAGTACTGAATACATCCACCACCTTCAGCACTGGTTATTACGCAGTACTGAATACATCCACCACCTTCAGCACTGGTTATTACGCAGTACTGAATACATCCACTACCTTCAGCACTGGTTATCACGCAGTACTGAATACATCCACCACCTTCAGCACTGGTTATTACGCAGTACTGAATACATCCACTACCTTCAGCACTGGTTATCACGCAGTACTGAATACATCCACTACCTTCAGCACTGGTTATTACGCAGTACTGAATACATCCACTACCTTCAGCACTGGTTATTACGCAGTACTGAATACATCCACTACCTTCAGCACTGGTACTAATACATCCACTACCTTCAGCAGGTTACTGAATACATCCACTACCTTCAGCACTGGTTATCACACAGTACTGAATACATCCACTACCTTCAGCACTGGTTATTACGCAGTACTGAATACATCCACTACCTTCAGCACTGGTTATTACGCAGTACTGAATACATCCACCGCAGTACTGAATACATCCACCGCAGTACTGAATACATCCACCGCAGTACTGAATACATCCACCGTAGTACTGAATACATCCACCGCAGTACTGAATACATCCACCGCAGTACTGAATACATCCACCGCAGTACTGAATACATCCACCGCAGTACTGAATACATCCACCGCAGTACTGAATACATCCACCGCAGTACTGAATACATCCACCGCAGTACTGAATACATCCACCGCAGTACTGAATACATCCACCGCAGTACTGAATACATCCACCGCAGTACTGAATACATCCACCGCAGTACTGAATACATCCACCGCAGTACTGGGTGTTTTTAGAGCTGCTGTTGTAAACAGAATAAGAACAAGAGGTTTGATTAAATGGTTTGAGGTACAAGACGGGAGGATTATTTTTACATTGTAAGACCATTTAATTTTTGACAGTTCCATATACAGCACAAGTTATCTGACATTTTTCTCACACAGCATCATCATGTGGTCAAGTGCCAAACATATATATATATATATATATATACACACTACATTACCAAAAGTATGTGGACACCTGCTCGTCGAACATCTCATTCCAAAATCATGGGCATTAATATGGAGTTGGTCCCCCCTTTGCTGCTATAACAGCCTCCACTCTTCTGGGAAGGCTTTCCACTAGATTTTGGAACATTGCTGCGGGGACTTGCTTCCATTCAACCACAGGAGCATTAGTGAGGTTGGGCCCTGATGTTGGGCGATTAGGCCTGGCTCGCAGTCAGCGTTCCAATTCATCCCAAAGGTGTTCGATGGGGTTGAGGTCAGGGCTCTGTGCGGGCCAGTCAAGTTCTTCCACACCGATCTCGACAAACCATTTATGTATGGACCACGCTATGTGCACGGGGGCATTGTCATGCTGAAACAGGAAAAGGCCTTCCCCAAACTGTTGCCACAAAGTTGGAAGCACAGAATCGTCTAGAATGTCATTGTATGATGTAGCGTTAAGATTTCCCTTCACTGGAACTAAGGGGCCTAGCCCGAACCATGAAAAACAGCGCCAGACCATAATACCTCCTCCACCAAACTTTACAGTTGGCACTACGCATTGGGGCAGGTAGCGTTCTCCTGGCATCCGCCAAACCCAGATTTGGCCGTCAGGCTGCCAGATGGTGACGCGTGATTCATCACTCCAGAGAACATGTTTCCACTGCTCCAGAGTCCAATGGTGGTGAGCTTTACACCACTCCAGCCGACGTTTGGCATTGCTCATGGTGATCTTAGGCTTGTGTGCGGCTGCTCGGCCATGGAAACTAATTTCATGAAGCTCCCGACGAACAGTCCTTGTGCTAACGGTGCTTCCAGAGGTACTTTGGAACTCGGTAGTGAGTGTTGCGACCGAGGACAGATTATTTTTTACACGCTTCAGCACTCAGCAGTCTCGTGCTGTGAGCTTGTGTGGCCTACCACTTAGCGGCTGAGCCGTTGTTGCTCCTAGACGTTTCCACTTCACAATAACAGCACTTACAGTTGTCCGGGGCAGCTGAAGCAGGGCAGAAATTTGATGAACTGACTTGTTGGAAAGGTGGCATCCTATGAAGGTGCCACGTTGAAAGTCACTGAGCTCTTCAGTAAGGTCATTCTACTGCCAATGTTTGTCTATGGAGATTGCATGGCTGTGTGCTCGATGTTATACACCTGTCAGCACTAATTTTAAGGGGTGTCCACATACCTTTGTATATATAGTGTATATATACACGAAAAATACTGTATTGTATCACTTTATCCTGTACAATTGTTATTTGTCGAACAAACTGTTTGTCATTGTATCATTTTGTAGATTTTTTATTGTTACTTTGTTGCAAAATGTGTCAGAGTAGTGTCTAAATACAGAAAGTATTTATGTTTTGTTTATCTTATAAAGAAATAAAATCAAAAAATAAGATTTTGTGTACAGGTGTCTTTTTTTGTGGTAACATACAAACATAACACACTTCTCTAAGTTCTCCTCTCAACAATGCAGTAACATTACCAAGCTGATATTTCAAAAAAAAAAAATTCAATTGTCAACATACGTACGTTCCAAACAACCAACATGTGTCCAGCATCACCCCTGGAAGTACTGACCTTTTGGCTGAAGGCCGATCAGATAATAAGGCACTGCTAACATTTTGCTTATTGTGGCTGTTATGAAACAGAATATGAAATGTTTACACTGGACAAGTAAGTATGAGTAATAATAAAGACTAATGCAGTAATAAAGTACTAAAGAGGCTTTCCAATGAGAAGTGGCACTAATCACTGAGAAACACAATAAATAAGATATGAGAACAGAAACAAAATGAACACAGATGACTGTATGAAGCATAACCTTTCATCACCCTACAGGGAAGTCATGTAGCCACAATACAGCTGAAACCAAGGACCATTTCACATGCCAAACGGGACTCGTTAGGAGTGGAAGGTCAGCACAAACAGACTGGATCTACATCTGACACATGGTCCATAACGACCAATCAGGAGCTGGCCACCTCCTCTATTCTCCGACTAAATACTTATATTTATATACAACAGTACAATACACTGAATACACCTTTCATGACTAAATATACTGAACAAAAATATAAACGCAACATGTAAAGTGTTGGTCCCACCATGTTTCATGAGGTGAAATAAAAGATCCCAGAAATGTTCCATACACACAAAAAGCTGATTTCTCTCAAATTTTGTGCACAAATTTGTTTACATCCTGTTAGTGAGCATTTCTCCTTTGCCAAGATAATCCATCCACCTGACAGGTGTGGCATATCAAGAAGCTGATTAAACAGCATGATCATTACACAGGTACACCTTGTGCTGGGGACAATAAAAGGCCACGTTAAAATGTGCAGTTTTGTCACACAACACAATGCCACAGATGTCTCAAGTTTTGAGGGAGTGCAATTGGCATGCTGACTGCAGGAATGTCCACCAGAGCTGTTGCCAGAGAATTGAATGTTCAATCAGGAGTTTTTCTGTCTGTAATAAAACTCTTTTTTTTTTTTAGAAAATGTTGCATTTATATTTTTGTTCAGTATACTTATATTTACTTATATTTATATACAACAGTACAATACACTGAATATTTATATACAACAGTACAATACACTGCATTTTAAAAAATGCCTTTCGTGAACTAACACTCGCACTTGACTTTTCCCCCACTTTCTAGCTCTGACTCTGTTGATAGATACTTTATTGAGGAGAAATGTACTTTCTATGCCTGTGATGTGAGGTTGTCCCACCTAGCTATCTGAAGATGAATGCACTAACTATAAGTCACTCTGAATAAGAGCGTCTGCTAAACGACTAAAATGTAAATGTAACTACACCTTTCATCAACTAGCCATGGCAATTTGGTGAAAAAATCTTTTAAAACTGTACATGCTCAACATACAACAGCAAAATAATAATATTGACAGTAAAATATGGGTAGAGTGGGGTCTGACAGGTTTACGTAACAGATAAAAACATCCCAATATTCAGGATCCAATGATTCTACATGTTAACCTGTTCCATTGAGAAGTAACACACTATGCCTGTAATGTTGAGTACTCTGTCTTTAGTGTTGAGTACTCTGTGGAGTACTCTATCTGTAGTGTTGAGTACTCTGTCTGAAGTGTTTGAGTACTCTGTGGAGTACTCTGTCTTTAGTGTTGAGTACTCTATTTGTAGTGTTTGAGTACTCTGTCTGTAGTGGTGTGTATTCTGGTGAGTACTCTGTCTGTAGTGTTGAGTATTGTGTACTGTTGAATACTTTGTCTGTAGTGTTGAGTACTTTGTTGAGTACTCTGTCTGTAGTGTTGAGTACTTTGTTGAGTACTCTGTCTGTAGTGTTGAGTACTCTGTCTGTAGTGTTGTGTACTCTGTTGAGTACTCTGTCTGTAGTGTTGAGTACTCTGTCTGTAGTGTTGAGTACTCTGTCTGTAGTGTTGAGTACTCTGTCTGTAGTGTTGTGTACTCTGTCTGTAGTGTTGAGTACTCTGTCTGTAGTGTTGAGTACTCTGTCTGTAGTGTTGAGTACTCTGTCTGTAGTGTTGTGTACTCTGTCTGTAGTGTTGAGTACTCTGTAGTAGTGTTGAATACTCTGTTTTTAGTGTTGCATACTCTGTCTGTAGTGTTGAGTACTCTGTCTGTATTGTTGTATGTACTCTGTCTGTAGTGTTGAGTACTCTGTTGAGTACTCTGTCTGTAGTGTTGAGTACTCTGTCTGTAGTGTTGAGTACTCTGTTGAGTACTCTGTCTGTAGTGTTGAGTACTCTGTCTGTTGAGTTGTGTAATCTGTTGAGTTTTCTGTCTGTATTGTTGAGTACTATGTATTTAGTGTTGAGTACTCTGTCTGTAGTGTTGAGTACTCTGTCTGTAGTGTTGAGTACTCTGTCTGTAGTGTTGTGTACTCTGTCTGTAGTGTTGAGTACTATGTCTGTCTGTAGTGTTGAGTACTGTCTGTAGTGTTGAGTACTCTGTCTGTAGTGTTGAGTACTCTGTCTATAGTGTTGTGTACTCCTTGAGTACTCTGTCTGTAGTGTTGAGTACTCTGTCTGTAGTGTTGTGTACTCTGTCTGTAGTGTTGAGTACTCTGTCTGTAGTGTTGAGTACTCTGTCTGTAGTGTTGAGTACTCTGTCTGTATTGTTTAGTATGTCTGTCTGTAGTGTTGAGTACTCTGTTGAGGTCTCTGTCCGTAGTGTTGAGTACTCTGTCTGTAGTGTTGAGTACTCTGTCTGTAGTGTTGAGTACTCTGTCTGTAGTGTTTAGTACTCTGTCTGTATTGATGAGTACTCTATGTAGTGTTGAGTACTCTGCATACTCTGTCTGTAGTGTTGAGTACTCTGTCTGTATTGTTGAGTACCCCCCCCCCCCCCCCCCACCCCCTATGCGTCCACTCATGTTGCTTATGCCTGGAGCCGGCCCTGCTTTCAATACCTTACCTTGCCAGGGTAATGGCACTGAGCCTTTCTCTAAAATGTTTTATGATATTGGAGAACACATTGGAAGGGATCTTAGACCATTCCTCTTTACAGAATCCTTCCAGATCCTTGATATCCTTCGTCTGCGTTTATGGACTTTCCCCTTCAATTCAAACCACAGGTTTTCAATGGGTTTCAAGTCCGGAGACTAAGATGGCCATTGCTGTTGATTTTGTGGCCAATTAACCATTTCTTTGTGGATTTCAATGTGTGCTTGAGGTTATTGTCTTGCTGGAAGATCCACTTGCGGCCAAGTTTCAGCCTCCTGGCAGAAGCAACCAGGTTTTTGTATAACATGTCCTGGTAGTGGGTAAAGTTTATGATGCTGTTGACCTTAACAAGGGCCCCAGGACCAGTGGAAGGTAAATAGCCCCATAACGTCAAAGATCCAGCACCATATTTGACAGTAGGTATGGGGTTATTTTCTGCTCATTCATTCTCATTTCCACACCAAACCCACCACTGGTGAGCGTTGCCAGGGAGCTCTATTTTCATGTCATCCAACAAATGGAAACACCTGGCATTGGCACTTGGACTGGAACCGGTGCTTTGGTCAGATTACTGGCCCCAGTCCTCCTGTACTGTCCTGTCCCCCGGCCCCAATCCAGTCCTCCTGTACTGTTCTCTGTCCCCCCGGCCCCACACTCAGTCCTCCTGTACTGTCCTGTCCCCCGGCCCCACACTCAGTCCTCCTGTACTGTCCTGTCCCCCGGCCCCACACTCAGTCCTCCTGTACTGTCCTGTCCCCCCAGCCCTAAACACAGTCCTCCTGTACTGTCCTGTCCCCCCGGCCCTACACTCAGTCCTCCTGTACTGTCCTGTCCCCCCAGCCCTACACTCAGTCCTCCTGTACTGTCCTGTCCCCCCAGCCCTACACTCAGTCCTCCTGTACTGTCCTGTCCCCCCGGCCCCACACTCAGTCCTCCTGTACTGTCCTGTCCCCCCAGCCCTACACTCAGTCCTCCTGTACTGTCCTGTCCCCCCGGCCCCACACTCAGTCCTCCTGTACTGTCCTGTCCCCCGGCCCCACACTCAGTCCTCCTGTACTGTATGTCCTGTCCCCCCCAGCCCCACACTCAGTCCTCCTGTACTGTCCTGTCCCCCCAGCCCTACACTCAGTCCTCCTGTACTGTCCTGTCCCCCCGGCCCCACACTCAGTCCTCCTGTACTGTCCTGTCCCCCCAGCCCCACACTCAGTCCTCCTGTACTGTCCTGTCCCCCCCAGCCCTACACTCAGTCCTCCTGTACTGTCCTGTCCCCCCCGGCCCCACACTCAGTCCTCCTGTACTGTCCTGTCCCCCCAGCCCTACACTCAGTCCTCCTGTACTGTCCTGTCCCCCCAGCCCTACACTCAGTCCTCCTGTACTGTCCTGTCCCCCCAGCCCCACACTCAGTCCTCCTGTACTGTCCTGTCCCCCCAGCCCTACACTCAGTCCTCCTGTACTGTCCTGTCCCCCCGGCCCCACACTCAGTCCTCCTGTACTGTCCTGTCCCCCCAGCCCTACACTCAGTCCTCCTGTACTGTCCTGTCCCCCCAGCCCTACACTCAGTCCTCCTGTACTGTCCTGTCCCCCCGGCCCTACACTCAGTCCTCCTGTACTGTCCTGTCCCCCCGGCCCCACACTCAGTCCTCCTGTACTGTCCTGTCCCCCCGGCCCCACACTCAGTCCTCCTGTACTGTCCTGTCCCCCCGGCCCCACACTCAGTCCTCCTGTACTGTCCTGTCCCCCCGGCCCACACTCAGTCCTCCTGTACTGTCCTGTCCCCCGGCCCCACACTCAGTCCTCCTGTACTGTCCTGTCCCCCCGGCCCTACACTCAGTCCTCCTGTACTGTCCTGTCCCCCGGCCCTACACTCAGTCCTCCTGTACTGTCCTGTCCCCCCAGCCCCACACTCAGTCCTCCTGTACTGTCCTGTCCCCCCGGCCCTACACTCAGTCCTCCTGTACTGTCCTGTCCCCCCGCCCCACACTCAGTCCTCCTGTCCTGTCCTGTCCCCCCGGCCCCACACTCAGTCCTCCTGTACTGTCCTGTCCCCCGGCCCCACACTCAGTCCTCCTGTACTGTCTGTCCCCCCGGCCCCACACTCAGTCCTCCTGTACTGTCCTGTCCCCCCGGCCCCACACTCAGTCCTCCTGTACTGTCCTGTCCCCCCGGCCCCACACTCAGTCCTCCTGTACTGTCCTGTCCCCCCGGCCCCACACTCAGTCCTCCTGTACTGTCCTGTCCCCCCGGCCCCACACTCAGTCCTCCTGTACTGTCCTGTCCCCCCGGCCCCACACTCAGTCCTCCTGTACTGTCCTGTCCCCCCGGCCCCACACTCAGTCCTCCTGTACTGTCCTGTCCCCCCGGCCCCACACTCAGTCCTCCTGTACTGTCCTGTCCCCCCGGCCCCACACTCAGTCCTCCTGTACTGTCCTGTCCCCCCGGCCCTACACTCAGTCCTCCTGTCCTGTCCTGTCCCCCCAGCCCCACACTCAGTCCTCCTGTACTGTCCTGTCCCCCCGGCCCTACACTCAGTCCTCCTGTACTGTCCTGTCCCCCCAGCCCTACACTCAGTCCTCCTGTACTGTCCTGTCCCCCCAGCCCCACACTCAGTCCTCCTGTACTGTCCTGTCCCCCCGGCCCTACACTCAGTCCTCCTGTACTCTCCTGTCCCCCAGCCCCACACTCAGTCCTCCTGTACTGTCCTGTCCCCCCAGCCCTACACTCAGTCCTCCTGTACTGTCCTGTCCCCCCCGGCCCCACACTCAGTCCTCCTGTACTGTCCTGTCCCCCCGGCCCTACACTCAGTCCTCCTGTACTGTCCTGTCCCCCCGGCCCTACACTCAGTCCTCCTGTACTGTCCTGTCCCCCCAGCCCCACACTCAGTCCTCCTGTACTGTCCTGTCCCCCCGGCCCCACACTCAGTCCTCCTGTCCTGTCCTGTCCCCCCGGCCCCACACTCAGTCCTCCTGTCCTGTCCTGTCCCCCCAGCCCTACACTCAGTCCTCCTGTACTGTCCTGTCCCCCCCGGCCCCACACTCAGTCCTCCTGTACTGTCCTGTCCCCCCAGCCCTACACTCAGTCCTCCTGTACTGTCCTGTCCCCCCAGCCCTACACTCAGTCCTCCTGTACTGTCCTGTCCCCCCGGCCCCACACTCAGTCCTTCAGGCCTCATATCTCGGTGAGCGTGACCTTGTAGGCATCAGCGTAGCTCTCTATACTCAGGATGAAGGTGTCTTCATTAGAGTAGTGCTCTATGATGTTGTCATCCATGTTCACCAGGATCCTACAAGGGAGAACGTGGAGAGTTAACTGATTGATTGACTGATTGACTGATTGACTGATTGACTGATTGACTGTCCTGCAAATGTTTAAAACCCAACATTCACAAACACAGAGGAATACCAAGATGTCAGACAGTCATGAACCTGGATATCCGTCCTTCTCACACCAGTTTGAGTAAAGAACAAGACTACAAAGTCTGGCAACACCAGCCGATTAGATTCCTTCAATTCATTCTAATGCTGTGTTCAATAGAATTCCATTCTAATGCTGTGTTCAATAGAATTCCTTTCTAATGCTGTGTTCAATAGAATTCCATTCTAATGCTGTGTTCAATAGAATTCCATTCTAATGCTGTGTTCAATAGAATTCCATTCTAATGCTGTGTTCAATAGAATTCCATTCTAATGCTGTGTTCAATAGAATTCCATTATAATGCTGTGTTCAATAGAATTCCATTCTAATGCTGTGTTCAATAGAATTCCATTCTAATGCTGTGTTCAATAGAATTCCATTCTAATGCTGTGTTCAATAGAATTCCATTCTAATGCTGTGTTCAATAAAATTCCTTTCTAATGCTGTGTTCAATAGAATTCCATTCTAATGCTGTGTTCAATAAAATTCCATTCTAATGCTGTGTTCAATAGAATTCCTTTCTAATGCTGTGTTCAATAGAATTCCATTCTAATGCTGTGTTCAATAAAATTCCATTCTAATGCTGTGTTCAATAGAATTCCATTCTAATGCTGTGTTCAATAGAATTCCATTCTAATGCTGTGTTCAATAGAATTCCATTCTAATGCTGTGTTCAATAGAATTCCATTCTAATGCTGTGTTCAATAGAATTCCATTCTAATGCTGTGTTCAATAGAATTCCTTTCTAATGCTGTGTTCAATAGAATTCCATTCTAATGCTGTGTTCAATAGAATTCCATTCTAATGCTGTGTTCAATAGAATTCCATTCTAATGCTGTGTTCAATAGAATTCCATTCTAATGCTGTGTTCAATAAAATTCCATTCTAATGCTGTGTTCAATAAAATTCCTTTCTAATGCTGTGTTCAATAGAATTCCATTCTAATGCTGTGTTCAATAGAATTCCATTATATGCTGTGTTCAATAGAATTCCATTCTAATGCTGTGTTCAATAGAATTCCATTCTAATGCTGTGTTCAATAGAATTCCATTCTAATGCTGTGTTCAATAGAATTCCATTCTAATGCTGTGTTCAATAGAATTCCTTTCTAATGCTGTGTTCAATAGAATTCCTTTCTAATGCTGTGTTCAATAAAATTCCATTCTAATGCTGTGTTCAATAGAATTCCTTTCTAATGCTGTGTTCAATAGAATTCCATTCTAATGCTGTGCTCAATAAAATTCCATTCTAATGCTGTGTTCAATAGAATTCCATTCTAATGCTGTGTTCAATAGAATTCCATTCTAATGCTGTGTTCAATAGAATTCCATTCTAATGCTGTGTTCAATAGAATTCCATTCTAATGCTGTGTTCAATAGAATTCCATTCTAATGCTGTGTTCAATAGAATTCCTTTCTAATGCTGTGTTCAATAGAATTCCTTTCTAATGCTGTGTTCAATAGAATTCCATTCTAATGCTGTGTTCAATAGAATTCCATTCTAATGCTGTGTTCAATAGAATTCCATTCTAATGCTGTGTTCAATAGAATTCCATTCTCACTCACCCTTTTTTGCTTTTCTTGTAGATCTTGGCTATCCTCTCAGTGGGAACTCCATACTTCTCTGATATCTGTGAATGAAGGACAATGTTATTGAGATTCAATGACAAGCTATAGAACAATATCAGAGAGGATAACCTGGATCATCCAGATGATAGATACTAACTAACTGGTGGAGAACCTCTGGTCTGGTGGTCTAATTCCAGAAACAGGGCTTTCCTCCCTTCCCACGTTGTCTCCTCCTAATCTGGCTGCCCTGCTGATTGTAATCTGTTTGAATAAAGCATCAATACCCTAAAACATATTTTTAAAAGAGATACTCACTGCGTCCACCAGGCCTCTCAGGGTTGGAGACTTGAGCATCAGAGCATCAAACACCTCATCTGACTCCTTCCTCACATACAGCAGGACTGTGGAGAGATGGAGACAATCACAATGTTATGCCACTCAAGTTGTTTTGGGTTGTCTGTGAAGCAGAGCTCTTATAGTAGGAGAATATATAGACTGGTACCTCTCTGTAGAGGTTATATAGACTGGTACCTCTCTGTAGAGGTTATATAGACTGGTACCTCTCTGTAGAGGTTATATAGACTGGTACCTCTCTGTTATATAGACTGGTACCTCTCTGTAGAGGGTATATAGACTGGTACCTCTCTGTAGAGGTTATATAGACTGGTACCTCTCTGTAGAGGTTATATAGACTGGTACCTCTCTGTTATTATATAGACTGGTACCTCTCTGTAGAGGTTATATAGACTGGTACCTCTCTGTAGAGGGTATATAGACTGGTACCTCTCTGTAGAGGTTATATAGACTGGTACCTCTCTGCAGAGGTTATATAGACTGGTACCTCTCTGTTATATAGACTGGTACCTCTCTGTAGAGGGTATATAGACTGGTACCTCTCTGTTATATAGACTGGTACCTCTCTGTAGAGGGTATATAGACTGGTACCTCTCTGTAGAGGGTATATATACTGGTACCTCCCTGTAGAGGTTATATAGACTGGTGCCTCTCTGTAGAGGTTATATAGACTGGTACCTCTCTGTTATATAGACTGGTACCTCTCTGTAGAGGTTATATAGACTGGTACCTCCCTGTAGAGGGTATATAGACTGGTACCTCTCTGTAGAGGTTATATAGACTGGTACCTCTCTGTAGAGGTTATATAGACTGGTACCTCTCTGTTATATAGACTGGTACCTCTCTGTTATATAGACTGGTACCTCTCTGTAGAGGTTATATAGACTGGTACCTCTCTGTAGAGGTTATATAGACTGGTACCTCTCTGTTATATAGACTGGTACCTCTCTGTAGAGGTTATATAGACTGGTACCTCTCTGTTATATAGACTGGTACCTCTCTCTGATATATAGACTGGTACCTCTCTGTAGAGGTTATATAGACTGGTACCTCTCTGTAGAGGTTATATAGACTGGTACCTCTCTGTAGAGGTTATATAGACTGGTACCTCTCTGTAGAGGTTATATAGACTGGTACCTCTCTGTAGAGGTTATATAGACTGGTACCTCCCTGTAGAGGTTATATAGACTGGTGCCTCTCTGTAGAGGTTATATAGACTGGTACCTCTCTGTTATATAGACTGGTACCTCTCTGTAGAGGTTATATAGACTGGTACCTCTCTGTTATATAGACTGGTACCTCTCTGTAGAGGTTATATAGACTGGTACCTCTCTGTAGAGGTTATATAGACTGGTACCTCTCTGTTATATAGACTGGTACCTCTCTGTAGAGGTTATATAGACTGGTACCTCTCTGTTATATAGACTGGTACCTCTCTGTTATATAGACTGGTACCTCTCTGTAGAGGTTATATAGACTGGTACCTCTCTGTAGAGGTTATATAGACTGGTACCTCTCTGTAGAGGTTATATAGACTGGTACCTCTCTGTAGAGGGTATATAGACTGGTACCTCTCTGTAGAGGTTATATAGACTGGTACCTCTCTGTAGAGGTTATATAGACTGTACCTCTCTGTTATATAGACTGGTACCTCTCTGTAGAGGTTATATAGACTGGTACCTCTCTGTTATATAGACTGGTACCTCTCTGTAGAGGTTATATAGACTGGTACCTCTCTGTAGAGGTTATATAGACTGGTACCTCTCTGTTATATATAGACTGGTACCTCTCTGTTATATAGACTGGTACCTCTCTGTAGAGGTTATATAGACTGGCACCTCTCTGTTATATAGACTGGTACCTCTCCCTGTAGAGGGTATATAGACTGGTACCTCCCTGTAGAAGTTATATAGACTGGTACCTCCCTGTAGAGGGTATATAGACTGGTACCTCTCTGTAGAGGGTATATAGACTGGTACCTCCCTGTAGAGGTTATATAGACTGGTACCTCCCTGTAGAGGGTATATAGACTGGTACCTCCCTGTAGAGGTTATATAGACTGGTACCTCTCTGTAGAGGTTATATAGACTGGTACCTCTCTGTAGAGGTATATAGACTGGTACCTCTCTGTAGAGGTTATATAGACTGGTACCTCTCTGTTATATATAGACTGGTACCTCTCTGTTATATAGACTGGTGTTATATAGACTGGTACCTCCCTGTAGAGTGTATATAGACTGGTACCTCCCTGTAGAGGGTATATAGACTGGTACCTCCCTGTAGAGGGTATATAGACTGGTACATCTCTGTTATATAGACTGGTACCTCTCTGTAGAGGTTATATAGACTGGTACCTCTCTGTTATATAGACTGGTACCTCTCTGTAGAGGGTATATAGACTGGTACCTCTCTGTAGAGGGTATATAGACTGGTACCTCCCTGTAGAGGGTATATAGACTGGTACCTCCCTGTAGAGGGTATATAGACTGGTACCTCCCTGTAGAGGGTATATAGACTGGTACCTCCCTGTAGAGGGTATATAGACTGGTACCTCCCTGTAGAGGGTATATAGACTGGTACCTCTCTGTTATATAGACTGGTACCTCTCTCTGTAGAGGTTATATAGACTGGTACCTCTCTGTTATATAGACTGGTACCTCTCTGTAGAGGGTATATAGACTGGTACCTCTCTGTAGAGGGTATATAGACTGGTACCTCCCTGTAGAGGGTATATAGACTGGTACCTCCCTGTAGAGGGTATATAGACTGGTACCTCCCTGTAGAGGGTATATAGACTGGTACCTCCCTGTAGAGGGTATATAGACTGGTACCTCTCTGTAGAGGTTATATAGACTGGTACCTCTCTGTTATATAGACTGGTACCTCTCTGTAGAGGTTATATAGACTGGTACCTCTCTGTTATATAGACTGGTACCTCTCTGTTATATAGACTGGTACCTCTCTGTAGAGGTTATATAGACTGGTACCTCTCTGTAGAGGTTATATAGACTGGTACCTCTCTGTTATATAGACTGGTACCTCTCTGTAGAGGTTATATAGACTGGTACCTCTCTGTTATATAGACTGGTACCTCTCTGTTATATAGACTGGTACCTCTCTGTAGAGGTTATATAGACTGGTACCTCTCTGTAGAGGTTATATAGACTGGTACCTCTCTGTAGAGGTTATATAGACTGGTACCTCTCTGTAGAGGTTATATAGACTGGTACCTCTCTGTAGAGGGTATATAGACTGGTACCTCTCTGTAGAGGTTATATAGACTGGTACCTCCCTGTAGAGGTTATATAGACTGGTGCCTCTCTGTAGAGGTTATATAGACTGGTACCTCTCTGTTATATAGACTGGTACCTCTCTGTAGAGGTTATATAGACTGGTACCTCTCTGTTATATAGACTGGTACCTCTCTGTTATATAGACTGGTACCTCTCTGTAGAGGTTATATAGACTGGTACCTCTCTGTAGAGGTTATATAGACTGGTACCTCTCTGTTATATA
Source organism: Coregonus suidteri (assembly GCA_036851935.1). NCBI lineage: Eukaryota > Metazoa > Chordata > Actinopteri > Salmoniformes > Salmonidae > Coregonus > Coregonus suidteri. Next base: position 44,639 of record JAGTTL010000285.1, on the reverse strand, counting down.
GACTGGTACCTCTCTGTAGAGGTTATATAGACTGGTACCTCTCTGTTATATAGACTGGTACCTCTCTGTTATATAGACTGGTACCTCTCTGTAGAGGTTATATAGACTGGTACCTCTCTGTAGAGGTTATATAGACTGGTACCTCTCTGTAGAGGTTATATAGACTGGTACCTCTCTGTAGAGGTTATATAGACTGGTACCTCTCTGTAGAGGTTATATAGACTGGTACCTCTCTGTAGAGGTTATATAGACTGGTACCTCTCTGTAGAGGTTATATAGACTGGTACCTCTCTGTTATATAGACTGGTACCTCTCTGTAGAGGTTATATAGACTGGTACCTCTCTGTTATATAGACTGGTACCTCTCTGTAGAGGTTATATAGACTGGTACCTCTCTGTAGAGGTTATATAGACTGGTACCTCTCTGTTATATAGACTGGTACCTCTCTGTTATATAGACTGGTACCTCTCTGTAGAGGTTATATAGACTGGTACCTCTCTGTTATATAGACTGGTACCTCCCTGTAGAGGGTATATAGACTGGTAACTCCCTGTAGAGGTTATATAGACTGGTACCTCCCTGTAGAGGGTATATAGACTGGTACCTCTCTGTAGAGGGTATATAGACTGGTACCTCCCTGTAGAGGTTATATAGACTGGTACCTCCCTGTAGAGGGTATATAGACTGGTACCTCCCTGTAGAGGTTATATAGACTGGTACCTCTCTGTAGAGGTTATATAGACTGGTACCTCTCTGTTATATATAGACTGGTACCTCTCTGTATAGGTTATATAGACTGGTACCTCTCTGTTATATAGACTGGTACCTCTCTGTTATATAGACTGGTACCTCCCTGTAGAGGGTATATAGACTGGTACCTCCCTGTAGAGGGTATATAGACTGGTACCTCCCTGTAGAGGGTATATAGACTGGTACCTCTCTGTTATATAGACTGGTACCTCTCTGTAGAGGTTATATAGACTGGTACCTCTCTGTTATATAGACTGGTACCTCTCTGTAGAGGGTATATAGACTGGTACCTCTCTGTAGAGGGTATATAGACTGGTACCTCCCTGTAGAGGGTATATAGACTGGTACCTCCCCTGTAGAGGGTATATAGACTGGTACCTCCCTGTAGAGGGTATATAGACTGGTACCTCCCTGTAGAGGGTATATAGACTGGTACCTCCCTGTAGAGGGTATATAGACTGGTACCTCTCTGTTATATAGACTGGTACCTCTCTGTAGAGGTTATATAGACTGGTACCTCTCTGTTATATAGACTGGTACCTCTCTGTAGAGGGTATATAGACTGGTACCTCTCTGTAGAGGGTATATAGACTGGTACCTCCCTGTAGAGGGTATATAGACTGGTACCTCCCTGTAGAGGGTATATAGACTGGTACCTCCCTGTAGAGGGTATATAGACTGGTACCTCCCTGTAGAGGTTATATAGACTGGTACCTCTCTGTAGAGGTTATATAGACTGGTACCTCTCTGTAGAGGTTATATAGACTGGTACCTATCTGTAGAGGTTATATAGACTGGTACCTCTCTGTAGAGGTTATATAGACTGGTACCTCCCTGTAGAGGTTATATAGACTGGTACCTCTCTGTAGAGGTTATATAGACTGGTACCTCTCTGTAGAGGTTATATAGACTGGTACCTCTCTGTAGAGGTTATATAGACTGGTCCCTCTCTGTTATATAGACTGGTACCTCTCTGTAGAGGGTATATAGACTGGTCCCTCTCTGTTATATAGACTGGTACCTCTCTGTAGAGGTTATATAGACTGGTCCCTCTCTGTTATATAGACTGGTACCTCTCTGTAGAGGTTATATAGACTGGTACCTCTCTGTTATATAGACTGGTACCTCTCTGTAGAGGTTATATAGACTGGTACCTCTCTGTTATATAGACTGGTACCTCTCTGTTATATAGACTGGTACCTCTCTGTAGAGGTTATATAGACTGGTACCTCTCTGTAGAGGTTATATAGACTGGTACCTCTCTGTTATATAGACTGGTACCTCTCTGTAGAGGTTATATAGACTGGTACCTCTCTGTTATATAGACTGGTACCTCTCTGTTATATATAGACTGGTACCTCTCTGTAGAGGTTATATAGACTGGTACCTCTCTGTAGAGGTTATATAGACTGGTACCTCTCTGTAGAGGTTATATAGACTGGTACCTCTCTGTAGAGGTTATATAGACTGGTACCTCTCTGTAGAGGTTATATAGACTGGTACCTCTCTGTAGAGGTTATATAGACTGGTACCTCCCTGTAGAGGTTATATAGACTGGTGCCTCTCTGTAGAGGTTATATAGACTGGTACCTCTCTGTTATATAGACTGGTACCTCTCTGTAGAGGTTATATAGACTGGTACCTCTCTGTTATATAGACTGGTACCTCTCTGTTATATAGACTGGTACCTCTCTGTAGAGGTTATATAGACTGGTACCTCTCTGTAGAGGTTATATAGACTGGTACCTCTCTGTTATATAGACTGGTACCTCTCTGTAGAGGTTATATAGACTGGTACCTCTCTGTTATATAGACTGGTACCTCTCTGTTATATAGACTGGTACCTCTCTGTAGAGGTTATATAGACTGGTACCTCTCTGTAGAGGTTATATAGACTGGTACCTCTCTGTAGAGGTTATATAGACTGGTACCTCTCTGTAGAGGTTATATAGACTGGTACCTCTCTGTAGAGGGTATATAGACTGGTACCTCTCTGTAGAGGTTATATAGACTGGTACCTCTCTGTAGAGGTTATATAGACTGGTACCTCTCTGTTATATAGACTGGTACCTCTCTGTAGAGGTTATATAGACTGGTACCTCTCTGTTATATAGACTGGTACCTCTCTGTAGAGGTTATATAGACTGGTACCTCTCTGTAGAGGTTATATAGACTGGTACCTCTCTGTTATATAGACTGGTACCTCTCTGTTATATAGACTGGTACCTCTCTGTAGAGGTTATATAGACTGGTACCTCTCTGTTATATAGACTGGTACCTCCCTGTAGAGGGTATATAGACTGGTAACTCCCTGTAGAGGTTATATAGACTGGTACCTCCCTGTAGAGGGTATATAGACTGGTACCTCTCTGTAGAGGGTATATAGACTGGTACCTCCCTGTAGAGGTTATATAGACTGGTACCTCCCTGTAGAGGGTATATAGACTGGTACCTCCCTGTAGAGGTTATATAGACTGGTACCTCTCTGTAGAGGTTATATAGACTAGACTGGTACCTCTCTGTTATATAGACTGGTACCTCTCTGTAGAGGTTATATAGACTGGTACCTCTCTGTTATATAGACTGGTACCTCTCTGTTATATAGACTGGTACCTCCCTGTAGAGGGTATATAGACTGGTACCTCCCTGTAGAGGGTATATAGACTGGTACCTCCCTGTAGAGGGTATATAGACTGGTACCTCTCTGTTATATAGACTGGTACCTCTCTGTAGAGGTTATATAGACTGGTACCTCTCTGTTATATAGACTGGTACCTCTCTGTAGAGGGTATATATAGACTGGTACCTCTCTGTAGAGGGTATATAGACTGGTACCTCCCTGTAGAGGGTATATAGACTGGTACCTCCCTGTAGAGGGTATATAGACTGGTACCTCCCTGTAGAGGGTATATAGACTGGTACCTCCCTGTAGAGGGTATATAGACTGGTACCTCCCTGTAGAGGGTATATAGACTGGTACCTCTCTGTTATATAGACTGGTACCTCTCTGTAGAGGTTATATAGACTGGTACCTCTCTGTTATATAGACTGGTACCTCTCTGTAGAGGGTATATAGACTGGTACCTCTCTGTAGAGGGTATATAGACTGGTACCTCCCTGTAGAGGGTATATAGACTGGTACCTCCCTGTAGAGGGTATATAGACTGGTACCTCCCTGTAGAGGGTATATAGACTGGTACCTCCCTGTAGAGGTTATATAGACTGGTACCTCTCTGTAGAGGTTATATAGACTGGTACCTCTCTGTAGAGGTTATATAGACTGGTACCTATCTGTAGAGGTTATATAGACTGGTACCTCTCTGTAGAGGTTATATAGACTGGTACCTCCCTGTAGAGGTTATATAGACTGGTACCTCTCTGTAGAGGTTATATAGACTGGTACCTCTCTGTAGAGGTTATATAGACTGGTACCTCTCTGTAGAGGTTATATAGACTGGTCCCTCTCTGTTATATAGACTGGTACCTCTCTGTAGAGGGTATATAGACTGGTCCCTCTCTGTTATATAGACTGGTACCTCTCTGTAGAGGTTATATAGACTGGTCCCTCTCTGTTATATAGACTGGTACCTCTCTGTAGAGGTTATATAGACTGGTACCTCTCTGTTATATAGACTGGTACCTCTCTTTAGAGGTTATATAGACTGGTACCTCCCTGTAGAGGTTATATAGACTGGTCCCTCTCTGTTATATAGACTGGTACCTCTCTGTAGAGGTTATATAGACTGGTCCCTCTCTGTTATATAGACTGGTACCTCTCTGTAGAGGTTATATAGACTGGTACCTCTCTGTTATATAGACTGGTACCTCTCTGTAGAGGTTATATAGACTGGTACCTCTCTGTAGAGGTTATATAGACTGGTACCTCTCTGTAGAGGTTATATAGACTGGTACCTCTCTGTTATATAGACTGGTACCTCCCTGTAGAGGGTATATAGACTGGTACCTCTCTGTTATATAGACTGGTACCTCCCTGTAGAGGTTATATAGACTGGTACCTATCTGTAGAGGTTATATAGACTGGTACCTCTCTGTAGAGGTTATATAGACTGGTACCTATCTGTAGAGGTTATATAGACTGGTACCTCTCTGTAGAGGTTATATAGACTGGTACCTCCCTATAGAGGTTATATAGACTGGTACCTCTCTGTAGAGGTTATATAGACTGGTACCTCTCTGTAGAGGTTATATAGACTGGTACCTCTCTGTAGAGGTTATATAGACTGGTCCCTCTCTGTTATATAGACTGGTACCTCTCTGTAGAGGGTATATAGACTGGTCCCTCTCTGTTATATAGACTGGTACCTCTCTGTAGAGGTTATATAGACTGGTACCTCTCTGTTATATAGACTGGTACCTCTCTGTAGAGGTTATATAGACTGGTACCTCTCTGTTATATAGACTGGTACCTCTCTGTAGAGGTTATATAGACTGGTACCTCTCTGTAGAGATTATATAGACTGGTCCCTCTCTGTTATATAGACTGGTACCTCTCTGTAGAGGTTATATAGACTGGTACCTCTCTGTTATATAGACTGGTACCTCTCTGTAGAGGTTATATAGACTGGTACCTCTCTGTAGAGGTTATATAGACTGGTACCTCTCTGTAGAGGTTATATAGACTGGTACCTCTCTGTTATATAGACTGGTACCTCCCTGTAGAGGGTATATAGACTGGTACCTCTCTGTTATATAGACTGGTACCTCCCTGTAGAGGGTATATAGACTGGTACCTCTCTGTTATATAGACTGGTGCCTCTCTGTAGAGGTTATATAGACTGGTACCTCCCTGTAGAGGGTATATAGACTGGTACCTCCCTGTAGAGGTTATATAGACTGGTACCTCTCTGTAGAGGTTATATAGACTGGTACCTCTCTGTTATATAGACTGGTACCTCCCTGTAGAGGGTATATAGACTGGTACCTCTCTGTAGAGGTTATATAGACTGGTACCTCCCTGTAGAGGGTATATAGACTGGTACCTCTCTGTTATATAGACTGGTACCTCTCTGTAGAGGTTATATAGACTGGTACCTCTCTGTAGAGGTTATATAGACTGGTACCTCTCTGTAGAGGTTATATAGACTGGTACCTCTCTGTAGAGGGTATATAGACTGGTACCTCTCTGTTATATAGACTGGTACCTCTCTGTAGAGGTTATATAGACTGGTACCTCTCTGTTATATAGACTGGTACCTCTCTGTAGAGGTTATATAGACAAGTACCTCTCTGTAGAGGTTATATAGACTGGTACCTCTCTGTAGAGGTTATATAGACTGGTACCTCTCTGTAGAGGTTATATAGACTGGTACCTCTCTGTAGAGGTTATATAGACTGGTACCTCTCTGTAGAGGGTATATAGACTGGTACCTCTCTGTTATATAGACTGGTGCCTCTCTGTAGAGGTTATATAGACTGGTACCTCTCTGTAGAGGGTATATAGACTGGTACCTCTCTGTTATATAGACTGGTACCTCCCCTCTCCCCTGTAGAGGTTATATAGACTGGTACCTCTCTGTTATATAGACTGGTACCTCTCTGTAGAGGGTATATAGACTGGTACCTCCCTGTAGAGGGTATATAGACTGGTACCTCTCTGTTATATAGACTGGTACCTCTCTCTGTAGAGGTTATATAGACTGGTACCTCCCTGTAGAGGGGGTATATAGACTGGTACCTCTCTGTAGAGGGTATATAGACTGGTACCTCTCTGTTATATAGACTGGTACCTCTCTGTTATATAGACTGGTACCTCCCTGTAGAGGTTATATAGACTGGTACCTCTCTGTAGAGGGTATATAGACTGGTACCTCTCTGTTATATAGACTGGTACCTCCCTGTAGAGGGTATATAGACTGGTACCTCCCTGTAGAGGGTATATAGACTGGTACCTCTCTGTAGAGGTTATATAGACTGGTACCTCTCTGTTATATAGACTGGTACCTCTCTGTTATATAGACTGGTACCTCTCTGTTATATAGACTGGTACCTCCCTGTAGAGGGTATATAGACTGGTACCTCTCTGTTATATAGACTGGTACCTCTCTGTAGAGGTTATATAGACTGGTACCTCTCTGTTATATAGACTGGTACCTCCCTGTAGAGGTTATATAGACTGGTACCTCTCTGTTATATAGACTGGTACCTCCATGTAGAGGGTATATAGACTGGTACCCTCTCTGTAGAGGTTATATAGACTGGTACCTCCCTGTAGAGGGTATATAGACTGGTACCTCTCTGTTATATAGACTGGTACCTCTCTGTAGAGGTTATATAGACTGGTACCTCTCTGTTATATAGACTGGTACCTCCCTGTAGAGGGTATATAGACTGGTACCTCTCTGTAGAGGTTATATAGACTGGTACCTCTCTGTAGAGGTTATATAGACTGGTACCTCTCTGTTATATAGACTGGTACCTCTCTGTAGAGGTTATATAGACTGGTACCTCTCTGTTATATAGACTGGTACCTCCCTGTAGAGGGTATATAGACTGGTACCTCTCTGTAGAGGTTATATAGACTGGTGCCTCTCTGTATAGGTTATATAGACTGGTACCTCTCTGTTATATAGACTGGTACCTCTCTGTAGAGGTTATATAGACTGGTACCTCTCTGTTATATAGACTGGTACCTCCCTGTAGAGGTTATATAGACTGGTACCTCTCTGTAGAGGTTATATAGACTGGTACCTCTATGTAGAGGTTATATATAGACTGGTACCTCTCTGTAGAGGTTATATAGACTGGTACCTCTCTGTTATATAGACTGGTACCTCTCTGTAGAGGGTATATAGACTGGTACCTCCCTGTAGAGGTTATATAGACTGGTACCTCTCTGTTATATAGACTGGTACCTCTCTGTTATATAGACTGGTACCTCCCTGTATAGGTTATATAGACTGGTACCTCCCTGTAGAGGTTATATAGACTGGTACCTCTCTGTAGAGGTTATATAGACTGGTACCTCTCTGTTATATAGACTGGTACCTCTCTGTAGAGGTTATATAGACTGGTACCTCTCTGTTATATAGACTGGTACCTCCCTGTAGAGGTTATATAGACTGGTACCTCTCTGTAGAGGTTATATAGACTGGTGCCTCTCTGTAGAGGTTATATAGACTGGTACCTCTCTGTTATATAGGCTGGTACCTCCCTGTAGAGGTTATATAGACTGGTACCTCCCTGTAGAGGGTATATAGACTGGTACCTCTCTGTAGAGGTTATATAGACTGGTACCTCCCTGTAGAGGGTATATAGACTGGTGCCTCTCTGTAGAGGTTATATAGACTGGTACCTCTCTGTAGAGGTTATATAGACTGGTACCTCTCTGTAGAGGTTATATAGACTGGTACCTCTCTGTAGAGGTTATATAGACTGGTACCTCTCTGTTATATAGACTGGTACCTCCCTGTAGAGGTTATATAGACTGGTACCTCTCTGTTATATAGACTGGTACCTCTCTGTTATATAGACTGGTACCTCCCTGTAGAGGGTATATAGACTGGTACCTCTCTGTAGAGGTTATATAGAGACTGGTACCTCCCTGTAGATGGTATATAGACTGGTACCTCTCTGTTATATAGACTGGTACCTCTCTGTAGAGGTTATATAGACTGGTACCTCTCTGTTATATAGACTGGTACCTCCCTGTAGAGGGTATATAGACTGGTACCTCTCTGTAGAGGTTATATAGACTGGTACCTCTCTGTAGAGGTTATATAGACTGGTACCTCTCTGTTATATAGACTGGTACCTCTCTGTAGAGGTTATATAGACTGGTACCTCTCTGTTATATAGACTGGTACCTCCCTGTAGAGGGTATATAGACTGGTACCTCTCTGTAGAGGTTATATAGACTGGTACCTCTCTGTAGAGGTTATATAGACTGGTACCTCTCTGTTATATAGACTGGTACCTCTCTGTAGAGGTTATATAGACTGGTACCTCTCTGTTATATAGACTGGTACCTCCCTGTAGAGGTTATATAGACTGGTACCTCTCTGTAGAGGTTATATAGACTGGTACCTCTCTGTAGAGGTTATATAGACTGGTACCTCTCTGTAGAGGTTATATAGACTGGTACCTCTCTGTTATATAGACTGGTACCTCTCTGTAGAGGGTATATAGACTGGTACCTCCCTGTAGAGGTTATATAGACTGGTACCTCTCTGTTATATAGACTGGTACCTCTCTGTTATATAGACTGGTACCTCCCTGTAGAGGTTATATAGACTGGTACCTCCCTGTAGAGGTTATATAGACAGGTACCTCTCTGTAGAGGTTATATAGACTGGTACCTCTCTGTTATATAGACTGGTACCTCTCTGTAGAGGTTATATAGACTGGTACCTCTCTGTTATATAGACTGGTACCTCTCTGTAGAGGTTATATAGACTGGTACCTCTCTGTAGAGGTTATATAGACTGGTACCTCTCTGTAGAGGTTATATAGACTGGTACCTCTCTGTTATATAGACTGGTACCTCCCTGTAGAGGTTATATAGACTGGTACCTCCCTGTAGAGGGTATATAGACTGGTACCTCTCTGTAGAGGTTATATAGACTGGTACCTCCCTGTAGAGGGTATATAGACTGGTGCCTCTCTGTAGAGGTTATATAGACTGGTACCTCTCTGTAGAGGTTATATAGACTGGTACCTCTCTGTTATATAGACTGGTACCTCTCTGTAGAGGTTATATAGACTGGTACCTCTCTGTAGAGGGTATATAGACTGGTGCCTCTCTGTAGAGGTTATATAGACTGGTACCTCTCTGTTATATAGACTGGTACCTCTCTGTAGAGGTTATATAGACTGGTACCTCTCTGTAGAGGGTATATAGACTGGTACCTCTCTTGTGCGTTTCCTCTTTGATCTGTTTGTGGGGCGGAGGTGAGAGGTCGTCCTCTGACGGTCTGAACATCCTCTTCACCAACACACTCCTGCATGATGGACACAACAACAACAACAACAACAACAACAACAACAACAGACCAGTCAGACCTCTAACTCACACACACACTCATCACACATCAAAGACAGGATCCACTCTCTATCCCCAACAACAGGGCTCTCTCTCTGAGGCTGGGATTCAACCCCACATCACAGACAGGATCCACTCTCTATCCCCAACAACAGGGCTCTCTCTGAGGCTGGGATTCAACCCCACATCACAGACAGGATCCACTCTCTATCCCCAACAACAGGGCTCTCTCTGAGGCTGGGATTCAACCCCACATCACAGACAGGATCCACTCTCTATCCCCAACAACAGGGCTCTCTCTGAGGCTGGGATTCAACCCCACATCACAGACAGGATCCACTCTCTATCCCCAACAACAGGGCTCTCTCTGAGGCTGGGATTCAACCCCACATCACAGACAGGATCCACTCTCTATCCCCAACAACAGGGCTCTCTCTGAGGCTGGGATTCAACCCCACATCACAGACAGGATCCACTCTCTATCCCCAACAACAGGGCTCTCTCTGAGGCTGGGATTCAACCCCACATCACAGACAGGATCCACTCTCTATCCCAACAACAGGGCTCTCTCTGAGGCTGGGATTCAACCCCACATCACAGACAGGATCCACTCTCTATCCCCAACAACAGGGCTCTCTCTGAGGCTGGGATTCAACCCCACATCACAGACAGGATCCACTCTCTATCCCCAACAACAGGGCTCTCTCTGAGGCTGGGATTCAACCCCACATCACAGACAGGATCCACTCTCTATCCCCAACAACAGGGCTCTCTCTGAGGCTGGGATTCAACCCCACATCACAGACAGGATCCACTCTCTATCCCCAACAACAGGGCTCTCTCTGAGGCTGGGATTCAACCCCACATCACAGACAGGATCCACTCTCTATCCCCAACAACAGGGCTCTCTCTGAGGCTGGGATTCAACCCCACATCACAGACAGGATCCACTCTCTATCCCCAACAACAGGGCTCTCTCTGAGGCTGGGATTCAACCCCATCACGCTTTGTTGGCATTTTAAAGGCAATGTTCCAACATTCGTGGAGACCACATTCATGCTGAACACTGCATATGTCGGCTTAATCACAGGCCCCCTGTAGCTCAGTGGGTAGAGCATGGCGCTTGCAATGCCAGGGTTGTGGGTTCGATTCCCACGGGGGGCCAGTATGAAAAATGTATGCACTCACTAACTGTAAGTCGCTCTGGATAAGAGTGTCTGCTAAAAGACTCAAATATAAATGTAATCAAAAATTACCTCTAAATGGCGTATTGTCCAAATCCACGATCAGATTTTGTTTGTGTTTGTGTTGTAGTTGGTCCTGTTTTACATATGTGAAGTTTACACTGAGTGTACAAAACATTAGAAACAACTGCTCTTTCCATGACATAGACTGACCAGGTGAATCCAGGTGAAAGCTATGATCCCTTATTGATGTCACTTGTTAAATCCACTTCAATCAGTGTAGATGAAGGGGATGAGACAGGTTAAAGAAGGATTTCTAAGCCTTGAGCCAATTGAGACATGGGTTGTGTATGTGTGCCAATCAGAGGGTGAATGGGCAAGACAAAAGATTGAAGTGCCTTTGAACGGGGTATGGTAGTAGGTGCCAGGCGCACCGGTTTGAGTGTGTCAAGAACTGCAACGCTGCTGGGTTTTTCACGTTAAACAGTTTACCGTGTGTATCAAGAATGGTCCACCACCCAAAATACATCCAGCCAACTTGACACAACTGTGGGAAGCATTGGAGTCAACATGGGCCAGCATCCCTGTGGAACGCTTTCGACACCTTGTGGAGTCCATGCCCCGACGAATTGAGGCTGTTCTGAGGGCAAAAGGGGGTGCAACTCAATATCAGGAAGGTGCTCTTAATGTTCCATACACTCAGTGTATATTTGTATGTGAATGTGTGTCCATGTGTGGAAACTCACCCTCCTCTCTCAAGCTCTTCTGTGTTAAAGGCAAATACCTGGGAAGGAAAAGCACATTGGCAACATCAGCTTTGAGTATGTACAAACCATAGGCAAATATGAAACAGAAATCTAAACACGTTATGTATCTAACCCTCAAATAGCTTATAGGCATATTTGACAATCTGTAAAAAGTCAATAAAAGATGTGGCCCTAAAAACTCTTCCTGATGGAAACCCATAGACTTGGTTACAAGAGGAGACATCCAAGTGTCTGCAAACTGATCTCTAGATTCTCTACAAAGATCAGTGATAAGTTAACCAAGGCATCTTTAGACCCATAATGTATCAGATCAGTGATAAGTTAACCAAGGCATCTTTAGACCCATAATGTATCAGATCAGTGATAAGTTAACCAAGGCATCTTTAGACCCATAATGTATCAGATCATTGATAAGTTAACCAAGGCATCTTTAGACCCATAATGTATCAGATCATTGATAAGTTAACCAAGGCATCTTTAGACCCATAATGTATCAGATCATTGATAAGTTAACCAAGGCATCTTTAGATCCATAATGTATCAGATCAGTGATAAGTTAAAACCAAGGCATCTTTAGACCCATAATGTATCATATCATTGATAAGTTAACCAAGGCATCTTTAGACCCATAATGTATCAGATCATTGATAAGTTAAACCAAGGCATCTTTAGACCCATAATGTATCAGATCATTGATAAGTTAACCAAGGCATCTTTAGACCCATAATGTATCAGATCAGTGATAAGTTAACCAAGGCATCTTTAGACCCATAATGTATCAGATCAGTGATAAGTTAACCAAGGCATCTTTAGACCCATAATGTATCAGATCAGTGATAAGTTAACCAAGGCATCTTTAGATCCATAATGTATCAGATCAGTGATAAGTTAACCAAGGCATCTTTAGACCCATAATGTATCAGATCATTGATAAGTTAACCAAGGCATCTTTAGACCCATAATGTATCAGATCATTGATAAGTTAACCAAGGCATCTTTAGACCCATAATGTATCAGATCATTGATAAGTTAACCAAGGCATCTTTAGACCCATAATGTATCAGATCATTGATAAGTTAACCAAGGAATCTTTAGACCCATAATGTATCAGATCATTGATAAGTTAACCAAGGCATCTTTAGACCCATAATGTATCAGATCATTGATAAGTTAACCAAGGAATATTTAGACCCATAATGTATCAGATCATTGATAAGTTAACCAAGGCATCTTTAGACCCATAATGTATCAGATCATTGATAAGTTAACCAAGGCATCTTTAGACCCATAATGTATCAGATCATTGATAAGTTAACCAAGGAATCTTTAGACGCATAATGTATCAGATCATTGATAAAGTTAACCAAGGCATCTTTAGATCCATAATGTATCAGATCAGTGATAAGTTAACCAAGGCATCTTTAGACCCATAATGTATCAGATCAGTGATAAGTTAACCAAGGCATCTTTAGACCCATAATGTATCAGATCAGTGATAAGTTAACCAAGGCATCTTTAGATCCATAATGTATCAGATCAGTGATAAGTTAACCAAGGCATCTTTAGACCCATAATGTATCAGATCATTGATAAGTTAACCAAGGCATCTTTTAGACCCATAATGTATCAATCATTGATAAGTTAACCAAGGAATCTTTAGACCCATAATGTATCAGATCATTGATAAGTTAACCAAGGATCTTTAGACCCATAATGTATCAGATCATTGATAAGTTAACCAAGGCATCTTTAGACCCATAATGTATCAGATCATTGATAAGTTAACCAAGGCATCTTTAGACCCATAATGTATCAGATCATTGATAAGTTAACCAAGGCATCTTTAGACCCATAATGTATCAGATCATTGATAAGTTAACCAAGGCATCTTTAGATCCATAATGTATCAGATCATTGATAAGTTAACCAAGGCATATTTAGACCCATAATGTATCAGATCATTGATAAGTTAACCAAGGCATCTTTAGACCCATAATGTATCAGATCATTGATAAGTTAACCAAGGCATCTTTAGACGCATAATGTATCAGATCATTGATAAGTTAACCAAGGCATCTTTAGACCCTATAATGTATCAGATCAGTGATAAGTTAAACCAAGGCATCTTTAGACCCATAATGTATCAGATCAGTGATAAGTTAACCAAGGCATCTTTAGACCCATAATGTATCAGATCATTGATAAGTTAACCAAGGCATCTTTTTAGACCCATAATGTATCAGATCATTGATAAGTTAACCAAGGCATCTTTAGACCCATAATGTATCAGATCAGTGATAAGTTAACCAAGGCATCTTTAGATCCATAATGTATCAGATCAGTGATAAGTTAACCAAGGCATCTTTAGACCCATAATGTATCAGATCATTGATAAGTTAACCAAGGCATCTTTAGACCCATAATGTATCAGATCATTGATAAGTTAACCAAGGCATCTTTAGACCCATAATGTATCAGATCATTGATAAGTTAACCAAGGCATCTTTAGACCCATAATGTATAAGATCATTGATAAGTTAACCAAGGCATCTTTAGACCCATAATGTATCAGATCATTGATAAGTTAACCAAGGCATATTTAGACCCATAATGTATCAGATCATTGATAAGTTAACCAAGGAATCTTTAGACCCATAATGTATCAGATCATTGATAAGTTAACCAAGGCATCTTTAGACCCATAATGTATCAGATCATTGATAGGTTAACCAAGGCATCTTTAGACCCATAATGTATCAGATCATTGATAAGTTAACCAAGGCATCTTTAGACCCATAATGTATCAGATCATTGATAAGTTAACCAAGGCATCTTTAGACCCATAATGTATCAGATCATTGATAAGTTAACCAAGGCATCTTTAGACCCATAATGTATCAGATCATTGATAAGTTAACCAAGGCATCTTTAGACCCATAATGTATCAGATCATTGATAAGTTAACCAAGGCATCTTTAGACGCATAATGTATCAGATCATTGATAAGTTAACCAAGGCATCTTTAGACCCATAATGTATCAGATCAGTGATAAGTTAACCAAGGCATCTTTAGACCCATAATGTATCAGATCAGTGATAAGTTAACCAAGGCATCTTTAGACCCATAATGTATCAGATCAGTGATAGGTTAACCAAGGCATCTTTAGATCCATAATGTATCAGATCAGTGATAAGTTAACCAAGGCATCTTTAGACCCATAATGTATCAGATCATTGATAAGTTAACCAAGGCATCTTTAGACCCATAATGTATCAGATCATTGATAAGTTAACCAAGGAATCTTTAGACCCATAATGTATCAGATCATTGATAAGTTAACCAAGGAATCTTTAGACCCATAATGTATCAGATCATTGATAAGTTAACCAAGGAATCTTTAGACCCATAATGTATCAGATCATTGATAAGTTAACCAAGGAATCTTTAGACCCATAATGTATCAGATCATTGATAAGTTAACCAAGGCATCTTTAGACCCCATAATGTATCAGATCATTGATAAGTTAACCAAGGAATCTTTAGACCCATAATGTATCAGATCATTGATAAGTTAACCAAGGCATCTTTAGACCCATAATGTATCAGATCATTGATAAGTTTAACCAAGGCATCTTTAGACCCATAATGTATCAGATCATTGATAAGTTAACCAAGGCATCTTTAGACCCATAATGTATCAGATCAGTGATAATTTAACCAAGGCATCTTTAGACCCATAATGTATCAGATCATTGATAAGTTAACCAAGGCATCTTTAGACCCCATAATGTATCAGATCATTGATAAGTTAACCAAGGCATCTTTAGACCCATAATGTATCAGATCATTGATAAGTTAACCAAGGCATCTTTAGACCCCATAATGTATAAGATCATTGATAAGTTAAACCAAGGCATCTTTAGACCCATAATGTATCAGATCATTGATAAGTTAACCAAGGCATCTTTAGACCCATAATGTATCAGATCATTGATAAGTTAACCAAGGAATCTTTAGACCCATAATGTATCAGATCATTGATAAGTTAACCAAGGCATCTTTAGACCCATAATGTATCAGATCATTGATAAGTTAACCAAGGCATCTTTAGACCCATAATGTATCAGATCATTGATAAGTTAACCAAGGCATCTTTAGACCCATAATGTATCAGATCATTGATAAGTTAACCAAGGCATCTTTAGACCCATAATGTATCAGATCATTGATAAGTTAACCAAGGCATCTTTAGACCCATAATGTATCAGATCATTGATAAGTTAACCAAGGCATCTTTAGACCCATAATGTATCAGATCATTGATAAGTTAACCAAGGCATCTTTAGACGCATAATGTATCAGATCATTGATAAGTTAACCAAGGCATCTTTAGACCCATAATGTATCAGATCAGTGATAAGTTAACCAAGGCATCTTTAGACCCATAATGTATCAGATCAGTGATAAGTTAACCAAGGCATCTTTAGACCCATAATGTATCAGATCAGTGATAAGTTAACCAAGGCATCTTTAGATCCATAATGTATCAGATCAGTGATAAGTTAACCAAGGCATCTTTAGACCCATAATGTATCAGATCATTGATAAGTTAAACCAAGGCATCTTTAGACCCATAATGTATCAGATCATTGATAAGTTAACCAAGGAATCTTTAGACCCATAATGTATCAGATCATTGATAAGTTAACCAAGGAATCTTTAGACCCATAATGTATCAGATCATTGATAAGTTAACCAAGGCATCTTTAGACCCATAATGTATCAGATCATTGATAAGTTAACCAAGGAATCTTTAGACCCATAATGTATCAGATCATTGATAAGTTAACCAAGGCATCTTTAGACCCATAATGTATCAGATCATTGATAAGTTAACCAAGGAATCTTTAGACCCATAATGTATCAGATCATTGATAAGTTAACCAAGGCATCTTTAGACCCATAATGTATCAGATCATTGATAAGTTAACCAAGGCATCTTTAGACCCATAATGTATCAGATCATTGATAAGTTAACCAAGGCATCTTTAGACCCATAATGTATCAGATCATTGATAAGTTAACCAAGGCATCTTTAGACCCATAATGTATCAGATCATTGATAAGTTAACCAAGGCATCTTTAGACCCATAATGTATCAGATCATTGATAAGTAACCAAGGCATCTTTAGACGCATAATGTATCAGATCATTGATAAGTTAACCAAGGCATCTTTAGACCCATAATGTATCAGATCATTGATAAGTTAACCAAGGCATCTTTAGACCCATAATGTATCAGATCAGTGATAAGTTAACCAAGGCATCTTTAGACCCATAATGTATCAGATCAGTGATAAGTTAACCAAGGCATCTTTAGACCCATAATGTATCAGATCATTGATAAGTTAACCAAGGCATCTTTAGACCCATAATGTATCAGATCAGTGATAAGTTAACCAAGGCATCTTTAGATCCATAATGTATCAGATCAGTGATAAGTTAACCAAGGCATCTTTAGACCCATAATGTATCAGATCATTGATAAGTTAACCAAGGCATCTTTAGACCCCATAATGTATCAGATCATTGATAAGTTAACCAAGGCATCTTTAGACCCATAATGTATCAGATCATTGATAAGTTAACCAAGGCATCTTTAGACCCATAATGTATCAGATCATTGATAAGTTAACCAAGGCATCTTTAGACCCATAATGTATCAGATCATTGATAAGTTAACCAAGGCATCTTTAGACCCATAATGTATCAGATCATTGATAAGTTAACCAAGGCATCTTTAGACCCATAATGTATCAGATCATTGATAAGTTAACCAAGGCATCTTTAGACCCATAATGTATCAGATCATTGATAAGTTAACCAAGGCATCTTTAGACCCATAATGTATCAGATCATTGATAAGTTAACCAAGGCATCTTTAGACGCATAATGTATCAGATCATTGATAAGTTAACCAAGGCATCTTTAGACCCATAATGTATCAGATCAGTGATAAGTTAACCAAGGCATCTTTAGACCCATAATGTATCAGATCAGTGATAAGTTAACCAAGGCATCTTTAGACCCATAATGTATCAGATCAGTGATAGGTTAACCAAGGCATCTTTAGATCCATAATGTATCAGATCAGTGATAAGTTAACCAAGGCATCTTTAGACCCATAATGTATCAGATCATTGATAAGTTAACCAAGGCATCTTTAGACCCATAATGTATCAGATCATTGATAAGTTAACCAAGGAATCTTTAGACCCATAATGTATCAGATCATTGATAAGTTAACCAAGGAATCTTTAGACCCATAATGTATCAGATCATTGATAAGTTAACCAAGGAATCTTTAGACCCATAATGTATCAGATCATTGATAAGTTAACCAAGGAATCTTTAGACCCATAATGTATCAGATCATTGATAAGTTAACCAAGGCATCTTTAGACCCATAATGTATCAGATCATTGATAAGTTAACCAAGGAATCTTTAGACCCATAATGTATCAGATCATTGATAAGTTAACCAAGGCATCTTTAGACCCATAATGTATCAGATCATTGATAAGTTAACCAAGGCATCTTTAGACCCATAATGTATCAGATCATTGATAAGTTAACCAAGGCATCTTTAGACCCATAATGTATCAGATCAGTGATAAGTTAACCAAGGCATCTTTAGACCCATAATGTATCAGATCATTGATAAGTTAACCAAGGCATCTTTAGACCCATAATGTATCAGATCATTGATAAGTTAACCAAGGCATCTTTAGACCCATAATGTATCAGATCATTGATAAGTTAACCAAGGCATCTTTAGACCCATAATGTATAAGATCATTGATAAGTTAACCAAGGCATCTTTAGACCCATAATGTATCAGATCATTGATAAGTTAACCAAGGCATCTTTAGACCCATAATGTATCAGATCATTGATAAGTTAACCAAGGAATCTTTAGACCCATAATGTATCAGATCATTGATAAGTTAACCAAGGCATCTTTAGACCCATAATGTATCAGATCATTGATAAGTTAACCAAGGCATCTTTAGACCCATAATGTATCAGATCATTGATAAGTTAACCAAGGCATCTTTAGACCCATAATGTATCAGATCATTGATAAGTTAACCAAGGCATCTTTAGACCCATAATGTATCAGATCATTGATAAGTTAACCAAGGCATCTTTAGACCCATAATGTATCAGATCATTGATAAGTTAACCAAGGCATCTTTAGACCCATAATGTATCAGATCATTGATAAGTTAACCAAGGCATCTTTAGACGCATAATGTATCAGATCATTGATAAGTTAACCAAGGCATCTTTAGACCCATAATGTATCAGATCAGTGATAAGTTAACCAAGGCATCTTTAGACCCATAATGTATCAGATCAGTGATAAGTTAACCAAGGCATCTTTAGACCCATAATGTATCAGATCAGTGATAAGTTAACCAAGGCATCTTTAGATCCATAATGTATCAGATCAGTGATAAGTTAACCAAGGCATCTTTAGACCCCATAATGTATCAGATCATTGATAAGTTAACCAAGGCATCTTTAGACCCATAATGTATCAGATCATTGATAAGTTAACCAAGGAATCTTTAGACCCATAATGTATCAGATCATTGATAAGTTAACCAAGGAATCTTTAGACCCATAATGTATCAGATCATTGATAAGTTAACCAAGGCATCTTTAGACCCATAATGTATCAGATCATTGATAAGTTAACCAAGGAATCTTTAGACCCATAATGTATCAGATCATTGATAAGTTAACCAAGGCATCTTTAGACCCATAATGTATCAGATCATTGATAAGTTAACCAAGGAATCTTTAGACCCATAATGTATCAGATCATTGATAAGTTAACCAAGGCATCTTTAGACCCATAATGTATCAGATCATTGATAAGTTAACCAAGGCATCTTTAGACCCATAATGTATCAGATCATTGATAAGTTAACCAAGGCATCTTTAGACCCATAATGTATCAGATCATTGATAAGTTTTACCAAGGCATCTTTAGACCCATAATGTATCAGATCATTGATAAGTTAACCAAGGCATCTTTAGACCCATAATGTATCAGATCATTGATAAGTTAACCAAGGCATCTTTAGACGCATAATGTATCAGATCATTGATAAGTTAACCAAGGCATCTTTAGACCCATAATGTATCAGATCATTGATAAGTTAACCAAGGCATCTTTAGACCCATAATGTATCAGATCAGTGATAAGTTAACCAAGGCATCTTTAGACCCATAATGTATCAGATCAGTGATAAGTTAACCAAGGCATCTTTAGACCCATAATGTATCAGATCATTGATAAGTTAACCAAGGCATCTTTAGACCCATAATGTATCAGATCAGTGATAAGTTAACCAAGGCATCTTTAGATCCATAATGTATCAGATCAGTGATAAGTTAACCAAGGCATCTTTAGACCCATAATGTATCAGATCATTGATAAGTTAACCAAGGCATCTTTAGACCCATAATGTATCAGATCATTGATAAGTTAACCAAGGCATCTTTAGACCCATAATGTATCAGATCATTGATAAGTTAACCAAGGCATCTTTAGACCCATAATGTATCAGATCATTGATAAGTTAACCAAGGCATCTTTAGACCCATAATGTATCAGATCATTGATAAGTTAACCAAGGCATCTTTAGACCCATAATGTATCAGATCATTGATAAGTTAACCAAGGCATCTTTAGACCCATAATGTATCAGATCATTGATAAGTTAACCAAGGCATCTTTAGACCCATAATGTATCAGATCATTGATAAGTTAACCAAGGCATCTTTAGACCCATAATGTATCAGATCATTGATAAGTTAACCAAGGCATCTTTAGACCCATAATGTATAGATCATTGATAAGTTAACCAAGGCATCTTTAGACCCATAATGTATCAGATCATTGATAAGTTAACCAAGGCATCTTTAGACCCATAATATATCAGATCATTGATAAGTTAACCAAGGCATCTTTAGACCCATAATGTATCAGATCAGTGATAAGTTAACCAAGGAATCTTTAGACCCATAATGTATCAGTGTCACGTTCGCTTAAGGAGGAGGACCAATGCGCAGCGTTGAATGCGTACATATTATTTATTAAACAGATCACCCGATCAAAACAACGAACGAAACGTGTAGTCCTTCGATACACACAAACCAAAAGGAACAAGAAACCACAACACAAAGTGAAAAGACCGATAGTTAAATATATGGCTCCCAATCAGAGACAACCAGCTGACACTCGTTGCCTCTGATTGGGAGTCACTCAGGCCAACATAGATATACAAAACATAGACTTACACACCCTGGGCTCAACATAACATAGTCCCCAGAGCCAGGGCGTGACAGTACCCCCCCCCCCAAAGGCGCGGACTCCGGCCGCACCAAACAGCACAACAGGGGAGGGACCGGGTGGGCACTCCGCCTCGGCGGCGGAGCCGGCTCCGGACATGACCCAGGCACGGGTTGTGCTGGACTGACGACGCACACCCCTGGCTTGATGCGTGGAGGAGGAACGGGCCGGGACCGGGCTTGACGAAGCGCACCCCTGACTTGGTGCGGGGAGCAGAAATGAGCCGGACCGGGCTGTGACGACGCGCACCACTGACCTGGTGCGGGGAGCTTGGATGGGCCGGACTGGGCTGGCGACGCGCACCACAGACTTGGTGCGGAGAGCAGGAACGGGCCGGACAGGGCTGACGAAACGCACCATAGACTTGGTGCGGAGAGCAGGAACGGGCCGTGCCGGACTGACGACGCACACCACTGGCTTGGTGCGGGAAGCTTGGATGGGCCGGACTGGGCTGGCGACGCGCACCACAGACTTGGTGCGGAGAGCAGGAATGGGCCGGACCGGGCTGGCGACGCGCACCACCGACTTGGTACGGAGAGCAGGAACGGGCCGGACAGGGCTGACGACGCGCACCACGCACAGGCTCGGTGCGAGAGGCAGGAACAGGCCGAACCGTACTGGGGACACACGCCACTGGCCCTATGCAGGGATCAGGAACGGGCCGGACCGGACTGGTAATACACCCCAGTACCTCTCTCCGCCACTCCTCCACCCAACTAACCCCTTTCCAGTGTGTGTTAGGGTACCAGCCGGTTCTGGCACCTTTGGCACGAGAGCCAGATCGAGGCCCCTGCGGTGGATGAATGGGTGCGGCGCTCGGAGGAAACATGGAACGCTGCCCACGTACATCTGCAGCGGGCCATCCGTCGGCAGAAAAACGAGCGCCGATCTCCACCGCAGTGAGGGGCCTGTGTACGCACCTGGAGATCGAGTCTGGCTCTCGACCAGAAACCTGCCCCTCCGCCTGCCCTGCCGGAAGCTGGGTCGGCGGTTTGTGGGGCCATTCAAAGTCCTGAGGAGGTTGAACGAGGTGTGTTACAGGTTAGAACTGCCTATTGACTATAGGAATATTAACCCCTCGTTCCATGTGTCTCTCCTCAGGCCGGTGGTAGCTGGTCCCACTCCAGGAGTATGAGATAGAGGAGACTCCTCCGCCCCCGTTGGACATCGAGGGGGCGCCGGGCGTACACTGTGAGGTCCATCCTTAAATTCGAGACGCCGGATGGGGGGGTCTTCAATATCTCGTGGAGTGGGAGGGGTACGGCCCGGAGGAGCGGTGCTGGGTGCCAAGGAGGGACACTATTGGACCAGTCCCTGCTGACCGAGTTTCCATCGGGGTCATCCTACGCGCCCTGCTCCGCGTCGTCCGGGTCGTCCCCGAGCCCGGGGTCGGCGCACGGCTGTAGCCGCGCGTCAAGGGGGGGGTACTGTCACGGTTTCGGCCGAGGCTGCTCCTCCTCCTTGTTCGGGCAGGCTTCGGCGGTCGTCGTCTCCGGAGTACTAGCTGCCACCGTTCAATGTTTTCATGTTTGTTTGGTTTTTGTCTGTTTGTAACACCTGTCCCTTGTTAGTGTTTAATTGGGTTCCCTATTTAGTCTCGTTATTTTGGGTCAGGTGTTTATGTGTGATTGTTCTTGTCCAGCTGTACGTGTTCATGGGATTTTTTGACTCTCTTTTCTGTGTTTTTGAGAGTCCGCACTGCGTGCGCTTTTCCTTGTTTTTACGCAACTGTGTTGTGTGCGTTTTTGTCGTATTCGCCTCCCGGTTGGGTTGGCTATTTTTCTCCTGTTTGGAGTTGTTTGCACCACTAAAGACTGTTGACGAACTCTTGTGTGCCTGCGCTTGATTTCCCTACAGCCACATCCACACTCAGCGATCGTGACAATCAGATCATTGATAAGTTAACCAAGGAATCTTTAGACCCATAATGTATCAGATCATTGATAAGTTAACCAAGGAATCTTTAGACCCATAATGTATCAGATCAGTGATAAGTTAACCAAGGAATCTTTAGACCCATAATGTATCAGATCATTGATAACCAAGTTAACCAAGGCATCTTTAGACCCATAATGTATCAGATCATTGATAAGTTAACCAAGGCATCTTTAGACCCATAATGTATCAGATCATTGATAATGTTAACCAAGGCATCTTTAGACCCATAATGTATCAGATCATTGATAAGTTAGACCAAGGCATCTTTTAGACCCATAATGTATCAGATCATTGATAAGTTAACCAAGGCATCTTTAGACCCATAATGTATCAGATCATTGATAAGTTAACCAAGGCATCTTTAGACCCATAATGTATCAGATCAGTGATAAGTTAACCAAGGCATCTTTAGACCCATAATGTATCAGATCAGTGATAAGTTAACCAAGGCATCTTTAGACCCATAATGTATCAGATCATTGAACCAAGTTTAACCAAGGCATCTTTAGACCCATAATGTATCAGATCAGTGATAAGTTAACCAAGGCATCTTTAGACCCATAATGTATCAGCAAAGGTCTGATGAGACAGATGGTGAAGGAAGTTGTGACATATTCTAATCTACAGATTCCAATGGGCACTCTGAAAGGTAAGGCAGTTTTAGTTAGCGCGCTGGTTATCTGTTTAAACACAGTCTATAGCCAGACATTGATTCTACAGTACCAATCATGTTAGATTTAGGAACAGCAGACCCTTGACAGACTCCAGCCTAACACATTAAGTTCATGTGTAGGCTACTGTTGGTCGTTGAAAATATCGTTAAATTGATCTTTTAAAAAGTTGACTTGATTAGCTTTCCTATTCCTGTCCCAAATGGCACCCTATTCCCTATGAAGTGCACTATAAAGGGAATAGGATACCATTTGGGACGCACCCCTGATGTGTATCTGACCTGTCCAGCCCTCTGCAGGTTTCCGAAGTGGACGTCAGGGATGAAGAGTACAGGCTGGGCGTCCAGGTCAGTCAGGGTCTTGAAGTAG
Organism: Coregonus suidteri; assembly: GCA_036851935.1. Classification (NCBI taxonomy): domain Eukaryota; kingdom Metazoa; phylum Chordata; class Actinopteri; order Salmoniformes; family Salmonidae; genus Coregonus; species Coregonus suidteri. The sequence continues at coordinate 20,533 of JAGTTL010000285.1, read as the reverse complement.
GTGCTGTCAGGCTTCTTAGGGAGACTTATCACCCCCAGCCCTCCATCCTTCCCTGGAACACATACCAGTGGTTAGAAGAACACCTGTACGGAGTGAGCAGCCACATGCAGGCACATCTCCAGCCCGATCCCTCAGCTCAGGGGTGGACGCTTTCTTATTGTTTGGACTGCAGATTGACCCTTTAAATCACATACAAATAGTTTCAAAACAAGACAATTGCAACACTGTCTCTTCATCCATGATGTCTGGATGTAATTTTAGCCTGAAACGTTAGGTTGTATGCCACCAAGTGCAGGGAACAGTGTAAGTAATAGTACATGTAACAGTGTAGGTAACAGTGTAGGTAACAGTGTAGGTAACAGTACAGGTAACAGTGTAGGTAACAGTGTAGGTAAGTACAGGTAACAGTGTAGGTAACAGTGTAGGTAAACAGTGTAGGTAACAGTGTAGGTAACAGTACAGGTAACAGTGTAGGTAACAGTGTAGGTAACAGTGTAGGTAACAGTACAGGTAACAGTGTAGGTAACAGTGTAGGTAACAGTGTAGGTAACAGTGTAGGTAACAGTGTAGTAAACAGTGTAGTGTAACAGTACAGTAGTAACAGTGTAGGTAACAGTGTAGGTAACAGTACAGGTAACAATACAGTGTATGTAACAGTGTATGTAACAGTACAGGTAAACAGTGGTAGGTAACAGTGTAGGTAACAGTGTAGTAACAGTAGGTACAGTACAGGTAACAGTGTAGGTAACAGTACATGTAACAGTAGTAGGTAACAGTGTAGGTAACAGTGTAGGTAACAGTAACAGGTAGGTACAGTGTAGGTAACAGTGTAGGTAACAGTACAGGTAGGTAACAGTGTAGGTAACAGTGTAGGTAACAAGGTACAGGTAACAGTGTAGGTAACAGTGTAGGTAGTGTAAACAGTGTAGGTAACAAGGTACAGGTAACAGTGTAACAGTAAAAATACAGGTAACAATACAGGTAACAATACAGGTAACAGTGTAGGTAACAAGGTAACAGTGTAGGTAAACAGTAACAGTAGGTAACAGTGTAGGTAACAGTGTAGGTAACAGTACAGGTAACAGTGTAGGTAACAGTGTAGGTAACAGTGTAGGTAACAGTACAGGTAACAGTGTAGGTAACAGTGTAGGTAACAATACAGGTAACAGTGTAGGTAACAGTACAGGTAACAGTGTAATAACAGTGTAGGTAACAATAACAGTGTAGTAACAGTGTAGGTAACAGTGTAGGTAACAATACAGGTAACAGTGTAGGTAACAGTGTAGGTAACAGTACAGGTAACAGTATAGGTAACAGTACAGGTAACAGTGTAGGTAACAGTGTAGGTAACAGTGTAGGTAACAGTACAGGTAACAGTGTAGGTAACAGTACAGGTAACAGTACAGGTAACAGTGTAGGTAACAGTGTAGGTACACAGTGTAGGTAACAGTGTAGGTAAACAGGTAACAGTGTAAGGTAACAGTGTAGGTAACAGTGTAGGTAACAGTGTAGGTAACAGTGTAGGTAACAGTACAGGTAACAGTAAGGTAACAGTGTAGGTAACAGTGTAGGTAACAATACAGGTAAAAGTGTAGGTAACAGTACAGGTAACAGTGTAGGTAACAGTACAGGTAACAGTGTAGGTAACAGTGTAGGTAACAGTGTAGGTAACAAGACAGGTAAGAGTACAGGTAACAGTACAGATAACAGTGTAGGTAACAGTGTAGGTAACAGTGTAGGTAACAGTGTAGGTAACAGTGTAGGTAACAGTGTAGGTAACAGTGTAGGTAACAGTGTAGGTAACAGTGTAGGTAACAGTACAGGTAACAGTGTAGTGTAGGTACAGTGTAGGTAACAGTGTAGGTAACAGTAGTACAGGTAACAGTGTAGGTAACAGTGTAGGTAACAGTACAGGTAACAGTGTAGGTAACAGTGTAGGTAACAATACAGGTAACAGTGTAGGTAACAGTGTAGGTAACAGTGTAGGTAACAATACAGGTAACAGTGTAGGTAAAAATACAGGTAACAATACAGGTAACAATACAGGTAACAGTGTAGGTAACAATACAGGTAACAGTGTAGGTAACAGTGTAGGTAACAGTGTAGGTAACAGTACAGGTAACAGTGTAGGTAACAGTGTAGGTAACAGTACAGGTAACAGTGTAGGTAACAGTGTAGGTAACAATACAGGTAACAGTGTAGGTAACAGTACAGGTAACAGTGTAGGTAACAGTGTAGGTAACAGTGTAGGTACAGGTAACAGTGTAGGTAACAGTGTAGGTAACAATACAGGTAACAGTGTAGGTAACAGTGTAGGTAACAGTACAGGTAACAGTGTAGGTAACAGGTAACAGTATAACAGTGTAGGTAACAGTGTAGGTAACAGTGTAGGTAACAGTACAGGTAACAGTGTAGGTAACAGTGTAGGTAACAGTGTAGGTAACAGTGTAGGTAACAGTACAGTAGGTACAGGTAAAGTGTAACAGTACAGGTAACAGTGTAGGTAACAGTACAGGTAACAGTGTAGGTAACAGTGTAGGTAACAGTGTAGGTAACAATACAGGTAAGAGTGTAGGTAACAATACAGGTAACAGTACAGGTAACAGTGTAGGTAACAGTGTAGGTAACAGTGTAGGTAACAGTGTAGGTAACAGTACAGGTAACAGTGTAGGTAACAGTGTAGGTAACAATACAGGTAACAGTGTAGGTAACAGTGTAGGTAACAGTGTAGGTAACAATACAGGTAACAGTGTAGGTAACAGTGTAGGTAACAGTGTAGGTAACAGTACAGTAGGTAACAGTGTAGGTAACAGTGTAGGTAACAGTGTAGGTAACAGTGTAGGTAACAGTGTAGGTAACAGTACAGGTAACAGTGTAGGTAACAGTGTAGGTAACAGTACAGGTAACAGTGTAGGTAACAGTACAGGTAACAGTGTAGGTAACAGTGTAGGTAACAATACAGGTAACAGTGTAGGTAACAGTACAGGTAACAGTGTAGGTAACAGTGTAGGTAACAATACAGGTAACAGTGTATGTAACAGTGTAGGTAACAGTACAGGTAACAGTATAGGTAACAGTACAGGTAACAGTGTAGGTAACAGTGTAGGTAACAGTGTAGGTAACAGTACAGGTAACAGTACAGGTAACAGTGTAGGTAACAGTGTAGGTAACAGTGTAGGTAACAATACAGGTAAAAGTGTAGGTAACAGTACAGGTAACAGTGTAGGTAACAGTACAGGTAACAGTGTAGGTAACAGTGTAGGTAACAGTGTAGGTAACAATACAGGTAAGAGTACAGGTAACAGTACAGGTGTAGGTAACAGTGTAGGTAACAGTGTAGGTAACAGTGTAGGTAACAGTGTAGGTAACAGTGTAGGTAACAGTACAGGTAACAGTGTAGGTAACAGTGTAGGTAACAGTGTAGGTAACAATACAGGTAACAGTGTAGGTAACAGTGTAGGTAACAGTACAGGTAACAGTACAGGTAACAGTGTAGGTAACAGTACAGGTAACAGTACAGGTCATTTGGTGTCTAACCTTTAGTCTTCTTGCGGTTCTGTTTCCTTTCCTCATCTCTTATCTTCCTCTCAGCTCCCTGGAACAAACAGACAAATAAATGAGTGGACAGATGGATTAATAAATAAATGAGTGGATGGAATGATGGATCAATAAATGAATGAGTGGATGCATGGATGGATCAATAAATGAATCAATGGACGATGGATGGATTAATAAATTAAGGAGTGGATAGATGGATGGTTTAATAATTTAATGAGTTGATGGAAGGATGGGTTAATATATGAATGACTGGACGGATGAATGGATTAATAATTGAATAAGTGGATGGATGGTTTAATAAATGAATGAGTGGATGGATGGATGGAAGGATTAATAAATGAATGAATGAGTGGATGAATGGAAGGATTAATAAATGAGTGGACGGATTAATAAATGAATGCATGGATGTATGGATGGATTAATAAATGAATGAGTGAATGGATGGATGGTAGGATGGATGATCAATGGATTAATAAATTAATGAGTGGATGGATGGATGAATAATAATAAATGAATGAGTGGATAGATGGATGGATTAATAAATGAATGAGTGGATGGATGGATGGATTAATAAATGAATGAGTGGATGGATGGATTAATAAATGAATGAGTGGATGGAGGGATGGATTAATAAATGAGTGGATGGATGGATTAATAAATGAATGCGTTACCAGCCTCAGAAATTGTAGCCCAAACAAATGCTTCACAGAGTTCAAGTAACAGACACATCTCAACATCAACTGTTCAGAGGAAACTGTGTGAATCAGGCCTTCATGGTCGAATTGCTGCAAAGAAACCACTGCTAAAGGACACCAATAAGAAGAAGAGACTTGCTTGGGCCAAGAAACACGAGCAATGGACATTAGACCGGTGGAAATGTGTCCTTTGGTCTGGAGTCCGCCGTGTCTTTGTGAGACGCGGTGTGGGTGAGCAGGTGATCTCTGCATGTGTATATCCCACCATAAAGCATGGAGGAGGAGGTGTTATGGTGTTGGGGTGCTTTGCTGGTGACACTGTCTGTGATTTATTTAGAATTCAAGGCACTCTTAACCAGTATGGCTACCAAAGCATTCTGCAGTGATACGCCATCCCATCTGGTTTGGGCTTAGTGGGACTATCATTTGTTTTTCAACAGGACAATGACTCAACACACCTCCAGGCTGTGTAAAGGCTATTTTACCAAGAAGGAGAGTGATGGAGTGCTGCATCAGATGACCTGGCCTCCACAAGCCCCCGACCTCCACCCAACTGAGATGGTTTGGAATGAGTCGGACGGCAGAGTGAAGGAAAAGCAGCCAACAAGTGCTCAGCATATGTGGGAACTCCTTCAAGACTGTTGGAAAAGCATTCCAGGTGAAGCTGGTTGAGAGAATGCCAAGAGTGTGCAAAGCTGTCATCAAGGCAAAGGGTGGCTATTTGAAGAATCTCAAATACAAAATATATTTTGATTTGTTTAACACTTTTTTGGTTACTACATGATTCCATATGTGTTATTTCATAGTTTTGATGTCTTCACTATTATTCTACAATGTAGAAAATAGTTGTTGTTTTTATGAGTGGATAAATGGATGTATTAAGAAATGAATGAGTGAATGAATGGATGGATGGATGATGGGAGGATGGATGGATGGATTAATAAATTAATGAGTGGATGGATGGATTAATAAATGACTGGATAGATGGATGGATGGATTAATAAATGAATGAGTGAATGGATACATTAATAAATGAATGAGTGGATGGAGGGATGGATTAATTAATGAATTAGTTTATGGATGGATTAATAAATGAATGAGTGGATGGATGGATTAATAAATGAATGAGTGGATGGATGGATGGATTAATAAATGAATGATGGATGGATGGATGGATTAATAAATGAATGAGTGGATGGATGGATTAATAAATGAGTGAGTGGATGATGGAAGGATTAATAAATGAATGAGTGGATGATGGAAGGATTAATAAATGAATGAGTGGATGATGGAAGGATTAATAAATGAATGAGTGAATGGATGAATTAATACATGAATAAGTGGATGGATGGAAGGATAAATAAATGAATGAGTGAATGGATGGATTAATAAATGCATGAGTGGATGGATGGATTAATAAATGAATGAGTGGATGGAGGGATGGATTAATAAATGAATGAGTGAATGGATGGGTGGATTAATAAATGAATGAGTTTATGGATGGATTAATAAATGAATGAGTGGATGGATGGATTAATAAATGAATGAGTGGATGGATGGATGGATTAATAAATGAATGAGTGGATGGATGGATGGATTAATAAATGAATGAGTGGATGGATGGATTAATAAATGAATGAGTGGATGGATGGATTAATAAATGAATGAGTGGATGGATGGGTGGATTAATAAATGAATGAGTGGATGGATGGATTAATAAATGAATGAGTGGATGGATGGATTAATAAATGAATGAGTGGATGGATGGATTAATAAATGAATGAGTGGATGGATGGATTAATAAATGAATGAGTGGATGGATGGATTAATATATGAATGAGTGGATGGATGGATTAATATATGAATGAGTGGATGGATGGATTAATAAATGAATGAGTGGATGGATGGGTGAAGCAGCTTCACATCCAACAGCACTGATGAGAATTATTACAGTCTGTAACTAGTCTCTCTCTCCAGACGCTCTGCTGTGAGAACAGACTATCATTTAACTAAGGAGATTGTTTTATATGCAGAAGCCACCTGGGGGAGGCAGAGTGTCAGAAACTCTGGACTCTATTTGAGATTCTAACAGTACAGGGGAGGATGAATCCTAGTGCAAGGAGGGGATCTGAAGATCTAAATGCAGCTCTTTAGGAATAAAAGTTAATTAGTGAAATGGGTTATGAAGGAGTTAGAGGTCAGAGGTCAGAGAGAGAGAGACTCACCTTGTCACAGAAGACCTTGATCTGAGAGTAGGCTCTGTGGAGGGGCTTGTTGCTGCGGTTGTTGTAACTGTAGGTGTCAATCTGGATCATCAGAGGAAGACCTTTCACCCCCTTCTGAGATGAGAAGTCTGTACTCAGACAGTTCACTGTGATAAAGATCTAACCAATCAGAGGGACAGAACAAATCAGATTCCTGCCAACTGACCAATCGGAGACAGAGAGCAATGGCAGTGAGTTCCGTTCAGCTAGAACCAGACAAACCAGTCAGTTAATAAAACCTATATCTCAGTTGGGAGATCTTCCAAATACAACAGCATATTCATATTTACAAAATATCAAATTGCACAAAGCATGGGAACCGTATTACTATATGTTGTTACGTAAGAATAGGGCCAGCTCCCACTGTTCTATGGCTGTGGTGTCTCATACAGGACTACACGTTATTACGTAAGAATAGGGCCAGCTCCCACTGTTCTATGGCTGTGGTGTCTCATACAGGACTACACGTTATTACGTAAGAATAGGGCCAGCTCCCACTGTTCTATGGCTGTGGTGTCTCATACAGGACTACACGTTATTACGTAAGAATAGGGCCAGCTCCCACTGTTCTATGGCTGTGGTGTCTCATACAGGACTACACGTTATTACGTAAGAATAGGGCCAGCTCCCACTGTTCTATGGCTGTGGTGTCTCATACAGGACTACACGTTATTACGTAAGAATAGGGCCAGCTCCCACTGTTCTATGGCTGTGGTGTCTCATACAGGACTACACGTTATTACGTAAGAATAGGGCCAGCTCCCACTGTTCTATGGCTGTGGTGTCTCATACAGGACTACACGTTATTACGTAAGAATAGGGCCAGCTCCCACTGTTCTATGGCTGTGGTGTCTCATACAGGTTAGTCAGCCTGCGTTAGTAAGGCATTTCTCCTATAAGGAGAGAACAGAACAGGATAGAACAGGACAGAACAGGATAGAACAGGACAGAACAGGATAGAACAGGACAGAACAGAGCAGAACAGAGCAGAACAGAGCAGAACAGAGCTGGGATGTGCTGAGACAAGCCATGGTCTCAACAGTATGTCTGCCCCGGGGCCACAGCATATCACAGAGAAAATAGGATCAACTCAAATGTTTCTTATTTTTACAGTTTAGACTACAAAAACAGTTTAGACTAAAACAGTCCTATTTTATTTTCTCTCACAACAGTACTCCCTGAACCATCAGGTTTCAACATGTGGACAAACACATCATTGTGTTTTTGCCCCCCCCTAAAATAGGTGTATTCTCAGACAGTGTTTTGTGTTTATCTGAATAGAGGCTATAACCTCTGTATTAACAGGCCTTTTAAAGCCCTCTTGATCAGTGAAGCAGAAACTATGGCTGCTGGGGGTCGTCTGGAGGGGATCACTTCCTATAATACATAAACATAGGACTTTACCTCACAGATGGAGACTACAACTAGGAATGGCTGGAGTTACAGAGCATGGGAAGATAGTTATCAGGAAATACAACTAATTGGGAGTGTTTCAGGTACAGTGGTCCCGTAAAAC
>JAGTTL010000285.1:0-7500 GCA_036851935.1 Coregonus suidteri | reverse complement strand
CTGTTCTAATAACACACAATGACCTGTTCTAATAACACACAATGACCTGTTCTAATAACACACAATGAAATTACAAACTTCAGATACTCTACGCTGCCCATGTTGTTTTTACCTTGGCCTCTTCGTTCACATCCCAGGTGAAGGAGACAGCATTGTAGGCAATCTCCTCAATGTTACCGATGGTGTTGAAGCTCTCCTTATAGTCCGCTGGAGAGGAGGAGGGAGGGAGGGAGGGAGGGAGGGAGGGAGGGGGGGGAGGGAGGGAGGGAGGGAGGGAGGGAGGGATGAGAGGAGGGAAGGAGGGAGGGAGAGGAGAGGGGGAAGGAGGGAAGGGAAGGAGGGAAGGGAGGGAAGGAGAGGAGGGAGGGAGGGAGGGGAGGGAGGGGAGGGAGGGAGGGAGGGAGGGAGGGAGGGGAGGGAGGAGGGGGAGGGAGGGATGAGGGAGGGAATGAGGGAGGAGGGAGGGAGGAGGCGAAGGGAGGGAGGGGAGGGAGGGAGGGAGGGAGGGAGGGAGGGAGGGAGGGAGGGAGGGAGGAGGAGGGAGGGAGGAGGGAGGGAGGGAGGGAGGGAGGGAGGGAGGGAGGGAAGGGAAGGGAGGAGAAGGAGGGAGGGAGGGAGGGAGGGAGGGAGGGAGAGAGGAGGGAAGGAGGGAAGGAGGGAAGGAGGGAGGGAAGGAGGGAAGGAGGGAGGGAGAGGAGGGAAGGAGGGAAGGAGGGAGGGAGAGGAGGGAAGGAAGGAGGGAGTGAGAGGAGGGAAGGAGGGAGGGAGGGAGGGGGAGGGGGAGGGAGGGAGGGAGGGAGGGAGGGAGGGAGGGAGGGATGGAGGGAGGGAGGGAGGGAGGGAGGGAGGGAGGGGAGGGAGGGAGGGAGGGAGGGAGGAAGAGGAGGGAAGGAGTGAAGGAGGGAGTGAGAGGAGGAAGGGAAGGAGGGAGGGAGGGGAGGGAAGGAGGGAAGGAGAGGATGGAGGGGAGGGAGAGGAGGGAAGGAGGGAAGGAGGGAGGGAGTGGAGGGAAGGAGGGAAGGCGGGAGGGAGGGGAGGGAAGGAGAGGAGGGAGAGGAGGGAAGGAGGAAAGGAGGGAGGGAGAGGAGGGAAGGAGGGAAGGAGAGGAGGAGGGTAGGAGGGAAGGAGGGAGGGAGAGGAGGGAAGGAGAGGAGGAGGGTAGGAGGGAAGGTGGGAGGGAGAGGAGGGAAGGAGGGAAGGAGGGAGGGAGAGGAGGGAGAGGGAGGGAGGGGAGGGAAGGATAGGAGGGAGAGGAGGGTAGGAGGGAAGGAGAGGATGGAGGGAGGGAGAGGAGGGAAGGAGGGAAGGAGGGAGGGAGAGTGGAGGGAAGGAGGGAAGGCGGGAGGAGGAGGGGAGGGAAGGAGAGAGGGAGAGGAGGGAAGGAAGGAAGGACGGAGGGAGAGGAGGGAAGGAGGAAAGGAGGGAGGGAGAGGAGGGAAGGAGAGGAGGAGGGTAGGAGGGAAGTAGGGAGGGAGAGGAGGGAAGGAGGGAAGGAGAGGAGGAGGGTAGGAGGGAAGGTGGGAGGGAGAGGAGGGGGAAGGAGGGAAGGAGGGAAGGAGAGGAGGAGGGTAGGAGGGAAGGAGGGAGGGAGAGGAGGGAAGGAGGGAGGGAAGTGGAGGGAAGGAGGGAAGGCGGGAGGGAGGGGAGGGAAGGAGAGAGGGAGAGGAGGGAAGGAAGGAAGGACGGTCGAGGGAGAGGAGGGAAGGAGGGAAGGAGGGAGGGAGAGGAGGGAAGGAGGAACAGGAGGGGAGGTAGAGGAGGGAAGGAGGGAAGGAGAGGAGGAGGGTAGGAGGGAAGGAGGGAGGGAGAGGAGGGAAGGAGGGAAGGAAGGAGGGAGGGGAGGGAGAGGAGGGAGGGAGGGAAGGAGGGAAGGAGGAAGGGAGAGGAGGGAAGGAGGGATGGAGAGGAGGAGGGAGGGAGAGGAGGGAAGGAGGGAAGGACGGAGGGAGAGGAGCGTAGGAGGGAAGGAGGGAGGGAGAGGAGGGAAGGAGGGAAGAAGGGAAGGAGGGAAGGAGAGGAGGGAGGGAGGGAGGGAGGGAAAGAGGGAACAGAATGGAAGAAGGTCAGATGGGATTCATTCTCACAACACATCCTCAACCTTCCACCCAGCTGAAGTCTTGAGAGTCAATGATAAGACACACTAGAATGCAGGTTGAATATATCAATGGAGGAGGAAAAATAATATTCAACACTATCTTCAAAACATATCTAGGTCTTGTTAGTTCAGAATTGACATGTGGTTTTCTTTTAGTAAAACCACAAGTGGCTATTGTATCAAACCCCACACCAACTCTATCTGAAACCACTATAAACATGTGAACAGGCCAATATGATGAAGCTGTTATCAGCTAAACCAGGAAGCCATTGTTCAGGCTGATTAGGAACCCTATGGTATCAAACGGCATGCTCTTGATATCTCCTATCTGGCTAGGTAAACCAACTCCCTGCCTTCAAAGCACTGGGAAACACAGGAGGCAATTCTTATTTCAACTACCATTATTAACCCAGGACAGGTCAGTTCAACTACCATTATTAACCCAGGACATGTCAGTTCAACTACCATTATTAACCCAGGACAGGTCAGTTCGAATACCATTATTAACCCAGGACAGGTCAGTTCAACTACCATTATTAACCCAGGACATGTCAGTTCAACTACCATTATTAACCCAGGACAGGTCAGTTCGAATACCATTATTAACCCAGGACAGGTCAGTTCAACTACCATTATTAACCCAGGACAGGTCAGTTCAACTACCATTATTAACCCAGGACAGGTCAGTTCAACTACCATTATTAACCCAGGACAGGTCAGTTCAACTACCATTATTAACCCAGGACAGGTCAGTTCGAATACCACTTTAAACCCAGGACAGGTCAGTTCAACTACCACTCTAAGCCAAGGACAGGTCAGTTCAACTACCACTTTAAACCCAGGACAGGTCAGTTCAACTACCACTTTAAACCCCTCTACCCCCATCTACCCCCAAACCCCCTCTTCCCCCACAAAACCCCTCTACCCCCTCTACCCCTCTACACCATCAAACCCTCTACCCCTCTCTACCCCATCTAACCCCCAAACCACCCTCTACCCCCAAAAAACCCTCTACCCCCTCTACCCCCAACCCTCCCCAAACCCCTCTACCCACCAAACCTCTCTACCCCAACACTCCTCTACCCCCAAAACCTCTCTACCCCCCAAAAACCCCTCTACCCCCCAAATTCTCTCTACCCCCAAAACCCCTCTACCCCCAAAACCTCTCTACCCCCAAAACCCCCAAAACATCTCTACCCCCAAAAACTCCTCTACCCTCCAAAACCCCTCTCCCCAAAACTCCTCTAGCCCAAAACCCTCTACCCCGCTCTACCCCATCTAACCCTTCTACGCCATCTAACCGCTCTACCCCCCAAAACCCCATCTACCCCCAAAACCTGCCCCCTCTTCCCCCACAAAACCCCTCTACCCCTCTACCCCTCTACACCATCAAACCCCTATACCCCCTCTACCCCATCTAACCCCCAAAACCACCTCTACCCCCAAAGCCCCCTCTACCCACTAACCCTCCCCAAACCCCTCTACCCACCAAACCTCTCTACCCAACACTCCTCTACCCCCAAAACCTCTCTACCCCCCAAAATCCCTCTACCCCCAAAATCTCTCTACCCCCAAAACCCCTCTACCCCCAAAACCTCTCTACCCCCAAAACCCCCAAAACATCTCTACCCCCAAAAACTCCTCTACCCTCCAAAAACCCCTCTCCCCAAAACTCCTCTAGCCCAAAACCCTCTACCCGCTCTACCCCATCTAACCCTTCTACGCCATCTAACCGCTCTCTACCCCCAAAAACCCCATCTAACCCCAAAACCCCTCTACCCACCAAAAACCTTTCTACCCCCCAAAACCCCCCATCTAAACCAATGTTCCCACATTGCCCTGAGACTGCCGCGCAGCTCCACCGGGACTGCCAAGCAGAATAAATATCAGAGATGTTGTTGTAGTCAGAACGCATCGGAGTAGGATTCTATTGCATTGACATGCACCACTCAGCCCACACATACCGGTGCGGCATAATCATTCAGAGCTGCAGTAGGCCTATATGCAAATAGACCATTGCCATATATGTATCTGTGCCATTTACTTTGAACTGGACTGTGTTTACAGCATGAGCGGTCGTGAGTAGATGCGCTTGTTTTGAGATCAAATCGAGAGCTGCATGTAGCCACGTGTGCACATTGTGTTCATATCCTTTGCTAGTTAGTGAGTTATTAGCCCAGTTATAGATCATCTGTAGTCAGCAATAGGGGAGTGATTGCTTCCTACATGAGCACAAAACGTGTCCATTTCTAGACATCTTTGAAAAGCGAGTCAGGTAAAGAGTCTTAAAGGGGCAGTGTTGAGGCAGGCTTGAATAAGCTAAATAGCCAATAGGCAGAGGGTAGCATAATTTGTCTGATTCTCTGTAATAATGGTATGGGAATAATTACGCATATTATTTTGTACAGTGGTTCCTTGCATCAAACAACACAACAACATTTTCAGTAACCTCCTTGTCTGAGTGGATAAAGGTTAATGGCAAGTCCTTCATGTTTTCTTCAAAAGTCTCATGGAATGTAGGCCTACATTGAACACCACACATTGGCTGCTACTGTAGACTGAATGATAGATCAGCTATTTCCATGTTAAAATGTTATGGGATGCATTTTCTCTATTGTTTTTGGTAGGCCACTCTGGTAGGCCTACATTATGATCAAATAGCCATATTTGGCCACTGTTAAAACTGTAACTTAAAGCGGGTACAGCCTCAGTGTTCACAGGAAACAGCCTCAGTGTTCACAGGAAACAGCCTCAGTGTTCACAGGAAACAGCCTCAGTGTTCACAGGAAACAGCCTCAGGGTTCACAGGAAACAGCCTCAGTGTTCACAGGAAACAGCCTCAGTGTTCACAGGAAACAGTCTCAGTGTTTCAAAGGAAAACAGCCTCCGTGTTCACAGGAAACAGCCTCAGTGTTCACAGGAAAAAACAGCCTCAGTGTTCACAGGAAACAGCCTCAGGGTTCACAGGAAACAGCCTCAGGGTTCACAGTAAACAGCCTCAGGGTTCACAGGAAACAGCCTCAGTGTTCACAGTAAACACGCGCTGGAAGTTGTACATCATTTTCACAACTAAATTTGCTCATTGACGAAAAAAAATTGAGGGAACATTGCATCTAACCCTCTACATTACCTAACCTCTCTACCCCTTTACCCCACTACCCCCCGCAACCCAAGCCTCTTACATTAGCAGACCTGGGTCAAACCGCATGACAAATACTTTAAAATATTTATTAAAGTATTTGAGGGGTACATTATTTATTGCACTTTTGGGACTATTCAATTGGTTCCATTGTACCAAGCGAATTACATCAAGTGCAGCTCAAGTACTTTAACGCACAGTTCCAGTCAAATGTTTGGACACACATAGGGGTTTTCTTTATTTTTACTATTTTCTACATTGTAGAATAATAGTGAAGACATCAAAACTATGAAATGACACATATGGAATCATGTAGTAAGCAAAAAAGTGTTAAACAAATCAAAACATATTTTGTATTTGAGATTCTTCAAAGTAGCCACCCTTTGCCTTGATGACAGCTTTGCACACTCTTGGCATTCTCTCAACCAGCTTCACCTGGAATGCTTTTCCAACAGTCTTGAAGGAGTTCCCACATATGCTGAGCACTTGTTGGATGCTTTTCCTTCACTCTGCTGTCCGACTCATCCCAAACCATCTCAATTGGGTGGAGGTCGGGGGATTGTGGAGGCCAGGTCATCTGATGCAGCACTCCATCACTCTCCTTCTTGGTAAAACAGCCCTTACACAGCCAGGAGGTGTGTTGGGTCATTGTCCTGTTGAAAAAACAAATGATAGTCCCACTAAGCCCAAACCAGATGGGATGGCGTATCACTGCAGAATGCTGTGGTAGCCATGCTGGTTAAGTGTGCCTTGAATTCTAAATAAATCACTGACAGTGTCACCAGCAAAGCACCCCCACACCATAACACCTCCTCCTCCATGCTTTATGGTGGGATATACACATGCAGAGATCACCCACTCACCCACATCGCGTCTCACAAAGACACGGCGGACTCCAGACCAAAGGACAGATTTCCACCGGTCTAATGTCCATTGATCGTGTTTCTTGGCCCAAGCAAGTCTCTTCTTCTTATTGGTGTCCTTTAGTAGTGGTTTCTTTGCAGCAATTCGACCATGAAGGCCTGATTCACACAGTCTCCTCTGAACAGTTGATGTTGAGATGTGTCTGTTACTTGAACTATGTGAAGCATTTATTTAGGCTGGTAACTCTAATGAACTCTGCAGCAGAGGTAACTCTTGGTCTTCCATTCCTGTGGCGGTCCTCATGACTCCCGAGTGGCGCAGTGGTCTAAGGCACTGCATCACAGTGCTAGCTGTGCCACTAGAGATCCTGGTTCGAGTCCAGGCTCTGTCGCAGCCAGCCGCGACCGGGAGGCCCATGGGCAGCGCACAATTGGTCCAGCGTCGTCCAAGGTAGGGGAGGGTTTGGCCGGCAGGGTTGTGGGTTCGTTTCCCATGGGGGGCCAGTATGAAAAAATAATTAATTAATTAATTAATTACAACAACAAAAAATTTAAATACAAAAAAAATAACAACATGTATGCATTCACTAACTGTAAGTCGCTCTGGATAAGAGCGTCTGCTAAATGACGTAAATGTAATGAGAGCCAGTTTCATCATAGTAACTCTGGGTCTTCCATTCCTGTGGTGGTCCTCATTAGAGCCAGTTTCATCATAGCGCTTGATGGTTTTTGCGACTGCACTTGAAGAAACTTTAAAAGTTCTTGAAATGATCCATATTGACTGACCTTCATGTCTTAAAGTAATGATGTACTGTCGTTTCTCTTTGCTTATTTTAGCTGTTCTTGCCATAATATGGGCTTGGTCTTTTACCAAATAGGGCTATCTTCTGTTTACCCTGTATACCCCCCCCCCCCCCCCCCCCCCCCCCCCCCCCCCCCCCCCCCCCCTACCTACCTGTCACAACACAACTGATTGGCTCAAATACATTAAGAAGGAAAGAAATTCCACAAATTAACTTTTAACAAGGCCTCTTAATTGAAATGCATTCCAGGTGACTACCTCATGAAGCTGGTTGAGAGAATGCCAAGAGTGTGCAAAGCTGTCATTGATGATTCCATATACAGTTGAAGTCGGAAGTTTACATACACCTTAGCCAAATACATTTAAACTCAGTTTTTCACAATTACTGACATTTAATCCAAGTAAAAATTCCCTGTTTTAGGTCAGTTAGGATCACCACTTTATTTTAAGAATGTGAAATGTCACAGTGGGTCAGAAGTTTACATACAATCAATTAGTATTTGGTAGCATTGCCTTTAAATTGTTGAACTTGGGTCAAACATTTTGGATAGCCTTCCACAAGCTTCCCACAATAAGTTGGGTGAATTTTGGCCCATTCCTC
>JAGTTL010000284.1:0-64964 GCA_036851935.1 Coregonus suidteri | reverse complement strand
TTTCCCAAATTTCCAAAAACTAAAACCCAATTTACACTTTTTTTCATTACCCTTCATAAAGGGGTGCAGGGGACGGTGCCATTGTTTTTCCACTAGAGCCCCCCTACTGAAATTAAAACATTACTGCAGCCCCCCCTAAAAAAACAATGTCCCCAAAAAGGTTGGGCTAAAAAAAAACAAAACAAATTTGGCAAAAAAAATCGGATCGAATGGTGAAACCCCAAAACGGGATTAATTGAAAAAGGGGTAATTTTATGCCCCAAAAAAAAATCCTAAAGGGTCTGTAGAAAAGGTAAAACCCTGCATTCTTTAGTATTTTTACACTTTTGGACCCTTGTGTCCCGGTCCTGGTAGTAGCATTAGCCAGCAGGGGAAACAGTATCATCTTTCCACCAAGCCTGCTGTATTGACTGTTGCGGGTCCTTTAACTTTATGTTAATGAAACTTTTTTAAAATTATACGGGCATTGGGAAAAAGTTTTTCCCACTTTTTGTTAGTTACGGCCTTATTCAAAAAAGGGTTTTAAATTTTAATTTTGTTTTCCTCTCAATCCCCAACCAATCCCCCTTTAAAAGGGGCAAAACAAAAAACAGGTTTCCCAAAACATTATAAAAAAATTTTTTGGGGGACATAAAAACAGAAATTTTTATTTAAAAAAGTATTCAAAAATTTTTGGGCTAGAGACCAAAAATTGAGCCAGGTGCATCCTTTTTCCTTTTATCATCCTTGAGATGTTTCTAAAAAATTTGTTTGGATTTCCATGTGTGGAAAATTTCAATTGATTGGACAGTTTTGGAAACCCCCACACACCTGTCTATATAAGTTCCCACATTTGTCAGTGCATGGTTCGGAAAAACCCCAAACCAGAGGTCAAGGAAAAATTTTCCGTAGAGATTGAACAGGGATTGTGTTGAGATTGGGGGGAAAGGGGACCAAAAAAAGGGGTGCAGCATTGAAAATCCCCCAAGGGAAAACAGTGGCCTCCCCTCCCCTTTTTAAATGGAAGAAAATTTGGAACCCCCCAAAACTCTTCCTATAGCTGGCCGCCCGGGGCCAAAAAGGGGCAATCAGGAAAAGAAGGGGCCCTTGGGGCAGGGAGGTGACCCAAAAAACCCCAAAGGTCACTCTGACAGAGTCCCCGAGGGTCCCCTTTTGGAGATGGGGGAACCTTCCTGAAAAGGGCCACCTTCTCTGCAGACTCCACCAAAACCCGGCCTTTAGTAGCCAGATTTGGGAAAAACCCCTCCCCAGTAAAAAGGGACATGAAGCCCGCGTGGGGTTTGCCAAAAAGGCCCCCAAAGGGGGCTCTCAGACCAATTTAGAAAACAAGATTTTAGGGCTGATGGAAAAAACCCAAAATTGAAATCCTTGGCCTGATGCCAAACTCACGTCTGGACGAAAACCTGGCACCCCTCCCCCACGGTGAAGATGGGTTTGGGGGCAGGGTCATTTCTGTTGGGGGTGTTTTTTGCGGCAGGGGAATGGGAGGGGCTAAATCCTGATCGAGGGAAAGATGAACGGAGCAAAAATACAGAGAGCTCCTTTAGAAAAAAGCTCCAGGGGGCTAAGGGGAAAATCAGGGGCGGGGTGGAAGTTCAAACCTTTTCCAAAAGGAAACGACATAAAACATGCCCCAACAAAAGCAGGAGTGGTTGAAGTCCTTTTAGCGGCCCCCGCCAGAGCCCGGGGCTTTAAAAAAGTTGAACATTTATCACTTTACCCAAACCTACAGTGGGGGGAAAAAAGTATTGACCCCCCTTGCTGTTTTTTGTACTTTTTCCCCACTGACAAAAAAAATTATGCATAATTTTGAGGGTAGGTTTTTTTAAAACAGTGAGGGACGGGAATAACAACAACAAAACCCAAAAAAAACGCATGAAAAAAAATTTTATAAATTGTTTTGCATTTTAAGGGAGGGGAAAAAAAGGGTTTTTGGGACCCCCTTTTAAAACTTTTGGGGAAACTTAGAAATTGGTGGAAAAAAGACGTTTCTTGTATTTGGGCCACCGGGTTTTTGCACAAAAAATCTGGGAGGGTTTTTTGCCCCAAAATCCTTTTTGCGGGATCTTTCCAAGTCTTTAAAGGGGTTTCGAGGCTGCCTTTTGGGAAAACTCAAAACCTTAAAGCCCCCCCCAAACAGTTTTTTCTAGGGATTAGGTTTCTGGAGACAGGCTGGGCCACCCGGGGCCCTTTAATTGTCCCTTCCCTTTTTGAGCCACTCCTTTGTCCCTTTGGGCCCGTGTGTTTTTGGGTCACGTCATGCGGGAAAAATTACCCACCCCAAAAACCCCCTTTTTTCAATGCCCGGGCTGAGGGAAGGGGGGTTCCCCCAAGTTTTGACGGTCCCCAGGGCCCCGTCCATCGAAACCTTTGATGGGGTTTAAAAGTTTTTCCGGGCCCCTTTAGCGGGAAAAAACTCCCCCAAAAGAAAAAAACTTTTTCCACCTCCACGTTTGACGGGGGGGTTTGGGGGGTTTTTGGGGGGTAATGGGCAGCTTTCCTCCTCCCCAAAACACGGGAGTTAAGTTGATGCCAAAGAGCCCTTTTTGGGGTTTTCATCTAAACCACAAAAAAACTTTCCCCCCGGGTTCCCCTCTAAATCATTCAGATTTTCTTTGGAAAAAAAACTTCAGGGGGGCATGTATAGTGCTTTTTGAGCAGGGGGACCTTGGGACTGCGGTTTTCAGCCCTTCCCGGGTAGTGTTTTTTCCCAATTGTTTTCTTGGTGACTTTGGTCCCAGCTGCTTGGTCATTGAAAAGATCCCCCGTGTAGTTCGGGGCTGATTTCCGTTTCATGATCTTTGCAACTCCCGAGGTGAGATCTTGCAGGACCCCCAGGCGAGGGAGTTTGACAGTTATTTTGGTTTCTTCCATTGCGAATAATCGCACCAATGGGTCACTTTTTACAAGCGTTGGAAAAAGGTCCTGTAGCCCCCCCCACCCTTGTGGGCTACAATTTTGTCCCGAATCCTTGGAGAGCTCTTGGTCTTGGCATGGTGGAGAGTGGAATTGATTATTGATTGCTTCTGTGGACAGGGCTTTATCAGGAACAACTGAGATTAGGAGCACTCCCTTAGAGGTGTCCTATCTCAGCCGTTTCCCGTATAAAACACACCTGGGGGCCAGAAAATCTTTCTGATGGAGGGGTCAAATATTTTTCCCCCATTAAAATGCAAATAATTAAATTTTTGACATTTCGTTTTTTGGATTTTTTTTTTTTATTCTGTCTCTACTTCAAAAAACCTACATTAAAATTAGAATGATAATTTTTTTTCAGTGGGAAACGTACAAAATCAGCAGGGGGGTCAAATATTTTTTCCCCACTTACTAAATACACCTCAATTACCTCGACAACCTGTACCCCCGGACACGATCGGTACCGGTTTTCCTTTTATATAGCCTGTTTTGTTTTTTTATTTTTGCTCTTTTATTTTATTTTGTAAATATTTTTCTTAAAAAAATTATTTTCTTAAAAAGCATTGTTGGTTTAAGGGGTTGAAGCATTTTACGGTAAGGTTTTACTTATATCGGCGCATGTGAAAATACAATTATTTTATTTTGATTTTTATCTTGGAAGCATGAAAAAAAGCTGTGCAGAGACGTCCCCATCAACCTGACAGAGTTTGAGAGGATCTGCAGAACTTTTTGGGAGAAAATATATAGTTAATGTAGCATTTTGTCCTATTTGTCTAATTTAGCCGTTATCCATATAAGTCAAGTACCCTTACTTAATTTAGTCTAATTGCCTTTTATCCATTATAGTCAATGAAAACTGTTTATTCCATATATAGTCTAACGTAGCCGTGTATCCATATATAGTCTAAATGTAGGCCTGTTATCCATCTATAGTTAAATGTAGCCTGTTAAACCATATATAGTCTAATGTAGCCTCGTTGTCCATAATAGAGTCTAAGTAGCCTGTTATCCACATACTACTATGTCGGAAATGTAGCTGCTAATCCCATATACATTCAGATATTGTCTCCGAGTGAGTCATATGGTCTAAGGCAAACCTGCTATCGATACATATGGTCTAACGTAGCTGTGTCACTAGATATTCTGGTCCTCGAATCAAGGCTCTGTCATAGCATATATAGTCGATATGGAGACCCATGGGGCGATATAGCACAATTGGAGCACAGTTGTCCATCCATTAGTCTAAATGTAGGAGGGTTATGCATATCCTATTATGTGAGCTCAAGTGCTGGTGAGGTAACATACAGGTATGGTCGTCTCACCGTAGTGGCGCAGCGGCCACATGCCAACCGCATTAAAGTGCTAGATGTGTCACCTAGCACTCTGGTTGACCCAGGCTCTGTCATAGCCGGCCGCGGGGACTGGATAACCCTATGCGTCTGCGCACAAATTGAATACAGCATCGTAAAGGTAGGGGAGGGGACTGGGGCCGCAGGGAATGTGAGTTCAAGGATGGGTTAGAGGCATGGTCTTTCCCATGGAGGGCCACTAGGAAAAGGTGAAAAATGAGTCAGTGCACTCTCCAAACCAGTAAGTCGTTTCAATTCAGAGCGTCTGCTGGAGGATAAATGTAAAATAAAGGGACCTCTGATATGGTTTCAGGATGTAGAGGTCTTATGGATGACAAGGGAAGGTGATGCTGAGTCAGTTCATATAAAAACCAGGTTCTTCCAATCCGGTCCGGGGAGGGTGAAGAACCCTCTGTTGTTCATCCTCTCCTTATAATGCAGGGGCTAATTCAGCACCTGGGAGCAACCAGGTGAGTGTCCAATTAACTACCAGGTAGAAAATAAAAAACAGAAAGTGTTTCGGCCTCAGGACTGGGAACTTGAAGAACCCTGATCTAAAAACCAACACAACACTTTACTGGCAGTGCAGAGAAACAAGGAAAGTCGGCCTTACTGTAAGTGTCAAGTTCTGTGGTTGGGGACACATTTAAAAAACTAGCGTGGTTACAGTGGGAATGTATCTAAGTATATTTCTAAATGTTACCCTGTTTTCTACAATACCGGTCAAGGTTTGGCATTCTCTCAACCAGCTTAACCTGGAAGGCTTTCTAAACAGTCTTGAAGGAGGTTCCCAAATATGCTGAGCACTGTTGGTTGCCTTTTTCCTGCACTCTGCGTTCTGGAACTATCCCAAAAACCATCTCAATTTTGTTGAGGGTGGGGGGAATGTGGGAGGTTCCTAAGTCATTTTGATGCAGGCCACTCCCATCAATCTCCTTCTTGGTAAAAATAGGCCCTACAACAGCCTGGAGGTGTGTTCGGGTCATTTGTTCGGTTGAGAAAAACAAATTGATATCCCAACTTAAGCCCCAAAAAACCCAGTGGGGATGCGTTTATCGCTGCAGGAAGGCTGTGGGTGGCCAGGCTTGTTATTAAGTGTGCCTTGGAATTCTAAATAAATCCACAGGACATTGTCACCCGCAAAGCACCCGCACGGGGACCATAACACCTCCTCCTACATGCTTTACGGTGGGAAAATACACATGCAGAGATCAATCAGTTCAACCCACACCGATCTCACAGAGCTACGGCAGGTTGGAACACAAAAAATCTCCAATTGGGAGTCCAGACCAAAAGGGACACATTTCCATCGGTCCTAATGTCCATTGATGTTCGTTTCTTCGGTGCCCAAGCAAGGGTCTCTTCTGATTGGTGGTCGGAAAGGGCAGAGGCTCTTGCGGGGGTGCAACGTTGTCACTAAACTAGGCAAGATAGCTAACTTTAGAAAACCAGGGTCGGGGGCCACGCGTAGAACAAGATGGCGTAAATTGAAATAGGAAAAGCGGTACACAAAACACTCAAGATAAAAAACTATATATTTCAAAAATCAGTAAGTTAGGGGACTAAAATATTAGCATTTCATATATTCGCAGTTAATTCTTAATTCAATCTCGGATGATAAGCACACAAAACAGATCATAAGGCTAGAGAAATATTATCGACAAATATTTACAAACAACACGCAACTCCCAAAACATGACTGAAGATAAGCGTGGCGAGCCGAATCACCAAAAAGGGAAAAACGTTGGACTCATCTGGAACTGATACAGGATGGATATAATGCTTGTTCACAACTGGGTATGGTTCAAGTGTGGAAAGCTACCTGTTGAAAAGGTCGATTAAAATGACAAAATTGGGCCATACTAGAAATTGGTCCAGTAAAAGGGACGTAAAAGAGTTTGAAAGAGAGGTCTTGAAATTGAGTGGACGAAAAAGCTTTTTGGGTAAATGGAGAAAGAAACCAAAAAATTAAAAGTGACAACGTCTCTAAGATGGAAACACGGACGTTAGGGAAACTAAAAAAGGAGAAACAAACCCTTCTGAGGAGAAGCCCTTATAGACATCCAAAAAAACTAGATCGATGAGAGAAAAAGACTAGTACTTACGGGTATTCAGGGCCCAAGGAGGGAGAAACTAACAGAGAATATATGAAGGGGGACTTTCCTGCATACAGCGCTACAAATCCCACTCGAGGCTTGTCGATAAAATCCCAACTCTCGAACGTGTTCCACCGTTTCGGAAGAAAAAAAGAGGACAGGAAATATGAGCGCCCAATCGTTGCCCAAATTTGCGTTTTTTTAAAGATAAAAGCAATGGGTTGAAAGGCCTAGGAAAAAAGACTGATGCACGAAAAACTAGGCATTGAATGATCAGTTTCCGAGGGAGATGCCAGAGAAAGCGCAAAGTTCTGTATCCAATCTTCAAGGAAAACAACCGATTGAAAGGAAAACGTGTTGCACGCGTGGTGGATTAAAAAACTATATAATTGGACCAACCAAATGTTCAGAGACCACAAGGATACATCCATGGCTATTTCTAAAACGGTTGTAATAGAGGGAGTCGACTATTGGGAGCACCCGATACTAAAGCAATGATAGCGGATTGTAATATTAAATTAACAGTTATAGTACGTATTAGTATTTTTATAAAAGGATATAAACGGACATAACAAGCAGAATAATACATATTTAAATACAAATAATAAGCAACACGGCTTTTTGGCGGGAGGTTGTTGAGCCCCCTGATGGGAGAGCAAAAATGATACAAGGAAATTCTCAAAGCTGCTAATGAGAAAACCTTGACGAACCTCTTTACCTTAGCCGGTGGGGATTCCGGTGGGGAACGCCCCCACCCAGGGTTAGTGGCCAGTGCTGGGCAACACTGGCTGCAGTAACACATGGGAGAGGGGGTTCACACTAGGGACAATCAGAGGAGGGGGTTTATCATTGTGGGCCCAGGTGGCACAAAATAATCAAAGGTCTGACTGCACGGAAGATGCTTTGGGGAAAAATGGTTTACAACACATGGGATCAGAGTGTTTTGTGTTCTCAGATGGAAGAGGGTGGATTTGAATCTCCATCACCTAGGACTATGACCATAAGAGTAAGTAGATTTAATCAAATCTTCCACAATTGTTGTCCAATTTCTCGCTCACTCTGCATTGCTTTTATCAATCACTTTAAACTGTATGTGCACTCGTTAAAATCAGGGTTATTTCTTTGAGTTGGGCTCTGGGGATTATAAACAGCCGTTGGAGTATCTGATTTTTGGTGGATTGTGGAGGAGGGGGGTGAGTGTGTTGGAGTTGTGTTGGAGTATGTTGAGTATGTGCGTGTGTGTTTGTTCCGGCATCTGTGTGTGGAGGGGTGGAGGACGTTGGGGGTGCGGGGGGAGCGGGTGGGGTATGGGATGGGACCACGGGAATTGGTTTGGCGAGTATAATAAATTGCTTGTCAATGAAATTAAATGTAATACAATGGCAATACCGGGTCTATATGTTAAAATCATCACGCATGAAACTGTCGGACATTATTACGCATATTGAATTGATTAATGATGGAAACTAGAATATGCATAATAAAATAAATAAAATAGGGATAATATATATAGAGAGAGGTGGAACAGCATTGGGACCTTGCTTTTGCGGTGTTAATCTGGAGATTCTGTTGTTGTGGTTGGCGCCAATGTGTTTGCTGTTTTCGAATGGATGGGTCATAGGCCTCTCGGGGGGGCTTTATGGATTCAGGAGGGACGTAGGGGTGGGATGCTGATCACTTGGATGACGGCTCAACTCTGGGAATGGGAGGGGGGCTTGAGCGGGGGAAGTAGTGTGAGAAAACAATTGAAGGGTTTACTCCGTAGCAATGCAAATATCACGGCACACGCTATATGGGGACACTCAGTATTTTGTATTGGTAAAATTTACAAACATTATATAATGATAAATTTAGACTTGAAACTTGTATCTCATTATGTGTATGGTGGAAAATAAGTATAGCCAGTTATAATTGTAATGGCTTAGCTGAAATAATACAAAAGAAGAACCATATTTACATGGCTCAAAGAGAAGGAAATATAATATCTATTGTATGACAGGCAAACTCATTCAACAATTCAAATTTTTTTCTTTTTTGAGATGAAAGTTGCGTGGAAAAAAAAGATATGGGGGGGGGGGGGGGAATATACTTCTCCATGGGCAAAGGAAAATTCCAAAAGGGGTGATGACTATTAAATTTAATAGTAATTTCGATCTGAAATGTGCCAAAATTGTTCCAAATAGATACGCAAAGGGTAGATGGGATTATTTTTAAAATATTGTTATTTGGAACCATAAACAAGATATGGGCTCATAACCTTTACGAGACCAAAATAAATGGGATGAGTCCACCAATGTCTTTGACAATATATATATAATAAATTATCAAACAACCCTGCAAGCAAATGCAAGGACAATATGATTATGGTGGGTGAGGATTATAATACTGTTTACAATATAGATCAATGGACGTCAAAGGAAATCCACACAACAAAAACAATCACCCACCATGCTTCTTAAGGAAATTGTGGAATGTTCAGGATTTTACTGTCAAGGGGTGCTGACAGGTGGGGTGTGGTGTCATGAATCAAGCGCAGGAGCAAGCAGATAGAAGAAGCTCAGTCCAACAAGACTTTAGTGCAATAATCACGTTAGAAAATAAGCACAATAAAAGCCCCGAGAGGCGAAAAATCACGGCGCACACAGGACGTCAAACACCCCAAGGGCGCACTAACCCTCGTTTGCCCCCCCCCCCCCGAAAAACCCTCTCCAAAACAACACTGGAGGGAAGTACGTAGCTCCAAACACGAAAACAGATGAGCAATCAAACACAAAGGGACAAAACACAAACAACGTGAGAACTAAAATAGGGACACTAAACCGAGGACTAACAAAGACGCCACAGGTGTACAACATAAAGGACAAAAAACCACAAACGAACATGAAACATCCGATCGGGTTGTAGGCAAGCTAGTACTCCCGGGGGACGACGGACCGCCGAATCCTGCCCGAACCAGGATGGAGTAGCAGCCCCGGCCGAAAATAAAACCGTGACCAGTACCCCCCACACTTGACGCGCAGCTCCAGACGTGCGACGACCCGGCCTCGGGACGACCAGGAGGGGACGCGGAGCAGGGCGAGCGGCGATGGTCCCGGTGGAACGCCGACAGGAGAGGGCAATGGGTCTAGGAATGTTCCCTCCGCGGCACCCAGCAACCGCTCCTCCGGGCAGTAACACTACCCACTCAACGAGGATACTGCGAGACCCCCCATCCGGCGTCTGGAGTCCAAGATGGGACCGCAAAACGGTGTACGCAGGAGGCCCCCTCGATGTCCAGTGGGGGCGGAGGGAGTCTCTTCCTATCTCATTGGTTCCTGATGTGGACCAAGCTACCACGGCCTGAGAAGACGAGACACCAATGGATCCGAGGGGTTTACTATTCTTATTACTCAAACCAGGTTAGATGGTAAACCTATACACACCACTCACGTTCAATCTTCTTCAGGGACTTAAAAGGGCCCCACCAAAACCGCGAACCGAGATGCTTCCGGCCAGGGGGCAGGCGGAGAGGGTAGGTTTCTGGTAGAAGGAGCCCAGGAACACCGATCTCCAGGTGGCGTTTACACCGGCCCTCCACTGCGGTGGAGATCGGCGCTCGCCTCGTGACTGAAGGACGGCCCGCTGCAGGTGGACGTAGGCAGCGTTCCACGTCCTCTTCCCGAGCGCTCATCACAATCATCCACCGCAGGTAAACGGGCTCGATATGGCTCTGCTGCCATCGGTGCCAGAAGAACCGGCAGGTAACACTAACACACATTAGACGGGGGGGTTAGGTTGGTAGAGGAGTGGGCGGAGAGAGTTCTGGCCATCTCGGCCCAGGGAATGTAACAGGTGCCCACTCCTCAGGCCGCGTCCTGCAATACGGGACACTCAGAAAACACTACCCCACATCATGGTTGGACACGTTCTAACCTGCCCGTTACTTCTCCGGGGTGGTACCCTGAGGTAAGGGGCTAAAAACCGAGACCCCCAAACGCTTCCATGAACGCTCTCCAAAACAACGGGAGGTAAACTTGCGAGGCCTCGATCAGGACACTATATCCTCGGGTACCCCGTAATGCCGGAAGACGTGGGTAAATTAGGGCCCTCAGCGGTTCTGTGAGCGGCAGTTAGGAAGAACACGACCATAGGGAGAAGACGGGACAGGTCCTTTGAGAAACCGGTCCCACAACGACCAGGGATGGTTGGTATTTCCCCTGAGAGAGGGGAAGGTCTGTCCACAAAATTCCACAGAGAGGTGGGGACCATGGGTCGTTGTGGGGAAACGGGCAGGGGTTTGTAAAAATTTACCCCTGGCAGATGTCGGGGCGGCCTTTACACTGGCGGCCACACCGAAAGCAGGAGGAGACATAAAAACCCGTCACATCCCTAAGCCAAAGTAGGCCACCAGTTATTTAGTTGCTAAGGCAATGCACTGTCCTGCCAAATACACGGGATGTCCAGAGGAGGGTGACGTGTGAGCCAGTAGTAATGAGTCGATCCCGATTCATCGAGCGGAAAACGTACTTGTCCGACCCTCCAGGGACAACTGTGGAGGGCTGGGGTCGGTACGCAACGCTCGCTCGATTTCGGCATCGACCTCCCCACACCACCGTGTGCCACAAGGCAAGACTCCGGTAGTATGGGAGTAGGTCTCAACGTGACCTCTCCTCCGTGTCATACCGCGGGACAGTGCATCTGCCGTAACCATTCTGGGACCCAGGGATGTAACGTGATTTTTAAAATACGAACCGGGTTCAGTCTCTCGCTGCCCGGGATGTATAATCAGGTTCCGAATTGTCAGTCAAAATGAAGGAAAGGGTGTTGAGCCCCCCTCAAGCCAATGCCTACACACCTTAAGGGCTTGAAACTACAGCTAAACAAAGCTCCCTGTCACCCAACGTTCATATTTTACGCTCCCGCCGCGGCTGAGCTTTTTTTGCGTTTAAAAGCCACAGGGGCGGAGTTTAGGTGGCGAGCCGGACCGTTGGAGAGAGAACGGCCCCTATACCTGCCTCAGACGCGGGTCCACCTTCAACCCTGAAAGGGTAATTCGGGATCCGGATGCGCAGCACCGGAGCCGACGTTTAAAACCAGGTCCTTCAGTCTCCCAACGGCCTTGGTCCGGCATTCAGCTGACCACTGCAGGCGCACAGGACCCCCTGTCAGAAGGGAACGTGATGGGAGCTGCCACCTGTCCAAAAAAACCCCCGGATAAACACCTCCGGTAGAGTAATTCGCCAAAGCCCAAGAAACTTGCTGCAAACCTCTTTTGTACAGTGGTTGGGGTTTGCCAAATTACGCACAGCGGACACACGATCCACCTCCATTCTCACCCCTGACGCGGACAAAACGATAACCAGAAAGGAGGACCGACTCCTGGAAAAAACAGACATTTCTTCTGCCTTGGACATATAGGTCGTGCTCCAACAAGCCTCATCCAATACACGGGACCGCACCAGGGTTACCATGCTCGGCCTCGGGTAGACGAGCTACACCAGGAATATCAATCACTGTACACGACCACCCACCCCTTGTCCCTGGCAATATCCGGAAAAAAAATGTCCTACGAATGATTGGAAAGGGACTTGATGGAGGCATTCATTCAAACCAATATATGGCATGGGACAAGATACTTCGAACTGACATGAAGTCGGTACTAAACGCTGGTCGTCCATTTTCGTCGCCCTCCCTAATGCGCACCCAAAGTATATACGCAGCTCCTGAGAGAGCCAGTTTTGTGAAACCGCCGCTCCAGGGCCTTGCAAAATGACTCCGTCATGTCGCAATCAGAGGGACGTGGATCTAACTGTATTTCACAGATAATTCTGATTGGAGGACCACTGGTAATCAATGCACAAAGGGCGACACCCTCCATCTTTCTTTTTCACACGTAAACCAGAAGGCTCGAGAAGGCGGGAGACGGTGGATTGCCCGAATGTATCCCTGTCTCAAAGAGATTCCGGGCTATGTAAAGTCTCCATAGCTTTTCTCTCCTCTTGAGGACCAAAGGATAAACACATGGCTCCGTGGGAGCGGCTGCTCCTGACTGGAAGATCCAATCGCACAATCCCCCTGGTCTATGAGGAGGGGCAAAACTGGCGTCGCCCTAGTCTTTGCTAAAACACAAGAGCTAAAATCACCCATAGTTCAGGCAGGGAATGTGCAGTGCTGGCACTTGGTTTGGATTATCCACCGAAGTCGACCACACGGGATAAAACACCCAGGACATCGCCCCTCGCACTGAGCAGGTAACCAACCCATCGAGAGCCCTCTGTTGAACACGAAATAGCAGGGTTATGGGTGCTTTAAACAGGGAATTCCAAGCAACCACTGGGTACGCAGGTAGAGTCGATCAGATACAGCTGTTATAGTCTCTTCATGACCCCCCTGCGCACACATCCATAAAGTGGCGCTGTGAATCTCCAAGATCAACCCCGACCCAAAACGGGCGCGCTATTCTTAAGGCATGAACGGGAAAAGGTTTGTCAACAGGTAGGAGGGGAGGATCCCTACAATCTACACAAACTTCCAGATCAACAAAAAAATTTCCAGATGCGCCTGAAATCTACTAGCGCTTATGCTGGGAATGAGGTGCAAACCTGTGGAAAAACAAACAAAAGGTATACAAAAAAAGTGGCGCAAACAGAAAGCTCTCTGGGTAAAAGTGGGACGTGCTACTCACCTGGAGGGCCCCCCCAGTGCGTGGCCTGTTGTCTTCTCCCCCGGAGAAACCATCCCCAGCCACCTGGCCGGGAAGTGTGCCCTCATGACCGCACTTGGTGCAGGAGACAGGGGGGGGGGGCCTTTCCTCGGGCTCCTCCCTCCTCCTTTCTTATAGCGCCGGCCACCCCCGAGCTCCATAGGGGATCGGCTCGGACGGTTCTGCCGTGAGGGCCGGAATGGACGGGACCCCCCATCGCGGACGTCCACGGGAGGGCAGCAGGGTGTCCAGGACGGCATGGGACATAATCGACCAAAACTGGGTCGAAGGTAACAGGGGGGGGGGGGGGGGGGGGGGGGGGTGGGGGGGGGACAAATTGGGGTATCCCTTGCAGGGCCAACATTCACGTTTTGAACGTTCCTCCCGGTAAGGCTACAATCGAAACAAATGGTCAATGAGGAGCCCGTTTATTCCACCCCTGCGTCCCGCCGCTAGAGTCCGGAACTCTAGAGCAAACGCAATGTGCGCTCATCTCTCCCCTGATACTCAAGTGCGAATAAGGACAATACCCCGCCGCTGTCGCCCTCAGGTGGATGGTCGAAACACGGCCTTGAAGGCGAATGTGTGAGGACGACTCGGCGTAGGAGATGGTGTGCGCGGTCCATCTTCCTCCACTCGGCGTCAAGCCCCCCACTCCAATGCCTTTGGCCCGTGAGACAGGAGATGCGGGCGGAAAAAACTCTCATGTCCCCGAGGGCCACCGGTGTGGTACAGTGGCCAGGTAAGAGATCCCACCTGCAGGAGGCAAAACCCATTGACACCGGGCAGCTGTTCCGTCATACGCCCTCGGGAGCGAGAGAGCCGGAATCCCCTCGGGGGTCCGGGGAAACTGGGACTGGTGGATCCGGCCGATGGGTTGGCAGAGTAGGTGGCAGGCTTGCGTACACCGCTGTGTCCTCCCATCGGTGCAAGGTCTGTGATGACGTCCTTGTAGAGCGGTCCCCAGTTGTCGTATCTGCGGTCATCTTAGGACGCGGACCAGACTCCTCGGAGCGACTCAGGCCGTAACTGCAAGATCCCTGCTGACTTTCCATTCTGGTGTGTGATTCTGTCAGGGGTGCTGAAGGTGGGTTGTGGGTGCATGAATCAAGCGCCAGGACGCAGGAAGCTCAGTCCAAAGAGACTTTAGTGCAATAATCACGTAGACAAATAAAGCCACAGATAGCCCGAAGGGGCGAAATCACGGCGCACACAGGCGTCACACCAAAGGCGCACTAAACATGTGGCGAAAAACCCTCTCCAACAAAATGGAGGGAAGTATGTTAGCTCCAACACGAAAAAACAGATGAGCCAATCACACACAAAAGGACAAACACACAAAACAAAAGAGAAAAAATAAAAATAGGACACTAACCGGAGGGAACTAACAAGACACAGGTTGTTACAAACATAAAGACAAAACCAAACAAACATTGAAAACAGCGACGGTTGGCAGCTAGTACTCCGGGGACGACGACAGCCGAAAGAACCTGCCGCCCCCCCCCCAACCAAGGAGGATGAAGCGAGCCTCGGACGAAAAACCGTGACAGTTACCATTAGAAACTAGTAGATATATGGAGGATTAACATATATGATCTAGTGAGATATATTATGGCGGAGACTGAATTCAAGGCTCAGGCGTCTTGGACTTTTTCTTATTGTCGTTCTCGGTTCGGCACCAAAAGTTGTAAAAAAAGTGTTCGATAGGGGATAGAAATGCGGTCGGGGACCATCATATATAGGGCATATACATCACTCTTACTGAATTTTCCACGTGGCCGAGGATAATTGGAAAAAATTTAATCAAAAGCCTATTGGATGATAATTTATGTATAATTAGAACAACGGGAATTTATAAACTGACTTTTTCCCAACATAACCATAGGTACAGCAAATCCTTCTTATTGTATGGGTGGGCGGACACTTTAAAAAAATGTGCCTTAGAGGGCCATGCAATTCAGTACTCAATCTCGAAAACAAAAGCCAATTTAGGTCAAAAGAGGTATACTACAGACACAGTGGAAATAGAAACGAAAGTCTAACAGAAACAGATAGATGGGAATAAAACTGTAAACATAGAGGCTCAGAAATAAATTAGGAGGAAAAACCAAAAAATAACTGGCAGGAAAACTTATTCAAGAAAGATCAAAACTGTTAAATAATATATTACAAATAAAAGCAAAACTGGATGGAATCTGGGGAAAAAAAATGCCACAACAATTATTTTTTAATCATCTCAACATAGGGAATGCTACCAAAAAGAACACTTTATGGAAACTGGTTACAAATTTGACGGAGTCACCATAATTCACCAAATGATATTTTGAAGGAAGGAAAAACAAAAGTACTTAAAGCATATGTTTCGTTTCAGTCACCGCCATCTCCTCTAACTGAAGCTAATTGTAAAAGATGTTTTTCTTCTATTGATACTGCAAAATTAACAGCCATACAGAAAAAGACTCATGTGAAGTGAAATTACAGAGGAGGACAAACTCTGGATGCAATTAAAGACTTTAAGTCTGGGAAAAAAAAACTCCAGGGTTGGATGGCCATACCAGTCGAGGTATACCAAAACCTTTTTGATATACTAAGAGGGGAACCATATTTGCATAATTGTAAAAACCACTCCTTATGTAAATTGTAAGATTATCTGACACTCAAGAAGGAAGGTTCTGATCTCATAATTACTGAAAAACAGGATACAAGTGGAAAATATAAAGATACAGTCCATTTACAAAAAATTGAGAGGCCCCTTTACACTCAGTGTTGTGATGCAAAAAAATTCTAGCAAAATTGGTATAGCGCAATAGAATAAAAGTGTATTGTTCGGATATTATTCATTCTAATCAGACAGGTTCGTTTTTACCATGGAAGATACCCATTGGAGAATAATATATAGGCACGTATTGGAAAACAATTAGAAACACTATGGGAAAATATGGGAAACCAGGCCCTTGTATTCATAGCAGAGACTTGAAAAAGCTTTTGATAAAGTACGACTGGAGTTTAAGATAGAAATGCCATGGAGGCATTTCCATTTTGGAGAATCTCTTATAAAATGGGTCAAACTCATGCATAGTAACCCTAGGTGTAAAATAGTAAATCAGTGCTAGTTCTCAGAAAGGTTTTAAACTGTCAAGAGGACTGAGTGAAAACAAGGCTTGGGTCCCACTATCGGCAATCTATTAATTGTTGTGCCATCGAGATGGTTAGTATTTACAATCAGAATTCTCCAATACTAATATCAGAGGATTAGAACATCCAGGACTGAACAACAAAAGTGTCATTGTACGCTTGGATGATTCATGTTTTCTTTGAAATCCACAAAACTAGAAAATCCCCCTCCACAGCATCATAGAGTAATCTAGATACAGTTTCTAACCTCTCGGATATGACAACCAAAATGATGACAAAAATTTACTATATTACGTATTGCGATCACTAAAAAAATTACACTTTTTACATTACCAATGTAGTTTAACCAATACAATGGTATCTGATGGTAAATGGTGGATATAAACTCGGGGGGGGGGGGGAATACATATCCCAAAGGAACTGGAATGGATTCTCACTTTCAATACATTTTAATAGAAAGTTCTCTCAAAAAATAGATAAAGGATCTACTAACCATTGAAAGGAAAATTTACCTGTCAAATTTGTGTAAAAACCCACCATGATGAATCTTTTTATTTTTTTAGGGTATTTAAAAAAACAAAACAAAAAATTATCCAGGGTTACCTATTTGCTTTATGGTCGTTGCCTACGCCTAGCGAACAGTTTTTTAAATTATATGAGAAAAAAAAAATCAATTTTATTTGGTAAGTGGCAAGCCTGGACAAAATTAAAAAAGGGAATAATTTATTATAGATGGGAATATGAATTCGTGGAGAGGACAGAAAATTATTAAATATTAAAAGCATTAGAACCTATCACTAACAGCTTCAGTCAATACAAAAGTATACTTAACAATCCGAACTGGTTCTCAAAGGCAAATAGTTAAGATGTCTCACCCAATGTTCACGAAAGGCCTTTTTCCCTTTATTCAGGATGACAAACAACTAGTTTTCAGGTTATTGAAAAGGAAAATGAATCTCCCAGAATACAAAACTATGACAGAACCCAAATTGAGAGAAAGTAAAAATCCAGAGAAAATCACATTGTAGGATTGTTTAATGAATTTTTATTTGCAAATTATGTGGAAAAAATAATTATTTGGTCAACTACAAACAAGCAAGAGTTCTGGCTACTCACAGACCTGTAAACTTCTTCTTTAAGAGGCTTTCCTCTTGTCCTCCACTCGTTAACCTGTATTAATTGGCACCTGTTTGGAACTTGTTAATCAGTATAAAAAGACACCTGTCCACAACCTCAAACAGGTCACACTCCAAAAAACTCCAACTATGGCCAAGACCAAAAAGAGCTGTCCAAAGGGACACCAGAAACAAAAATTGCTAGGGGACCTGCAACCAGGCTGGGGAAAGGACTGAATCTTGCCACTAGGTAAGGCAAGGCTTGGTTGAAGAAATCAACTGTAGGGAGCAATTATTAGGAAATGGAAGACATACAAGGACCACTGATTTAATCTGCCCTCGATCTGGGGCTCCACGCAAGATCCTCACCCAGTGGGGTCAAAATGATGACAAGGAATGTGGAGCAAAAATCCCAGAAAACCACACCCGGGGGGAACTAGGTGGACTGGGACCTGCAGAGAGGCTGGGACCAAAGTAACAAAGCCATACCATCAGTAACACACTACGACGCCAGGGACTCACATCCTGCAGTGGCCAGGACGTGGTCCCCCTCCTTGTTAAGCAGGTACATGTCCAGGCCAGTCTGAAAAGTTGTGGCTAGGAGTTGCATTTGGATGATCCAGAAGAGGGGATTGGGAGAATGTAATATGTCAGATGAAACCAAAATAGAAACATTTTCGTTAAAAACTTAAAACTTGTCGTGTTTGGAGGGGACAAAGAATGGCTGGAGTTGCATCCAAAGAACACCATTTACCTACTGTTAAGCATGGGGGTGTGGAAACATCTATGCTTTGGGCTGTTTTTCTGCCAAAGGGGGACCAGGGACCGACTGATTCCTTTTAAAGGAAAATAATGAATGGGGCCATGTATCGTGAGATTTTGAGTGAAAAAACCTCCTTCCATCAGCAAGGGCATTTAAGATGAAACGTGGCTGGGTCCTTTCAGCCTGGACAATGATCCCAAACACACCGGCCCGAGATATGAAAGGAGTGGCTATCTTAAGGAAGCATTTCAAGGTGCCTGGAGTTGGCCTTAGCCAGTCTCTACAGATCTCAACCCCATAGAAAATCTCTGGAGCGGAGTTGAAAAAGTCCGTGTTGCCCAGCCACAATCCCAACAGCCTCCAAAAAACAATCACTGCTGCTAGAGGAGATCTCGCATGGAGGAATTGGGCCAAAATTACCAGCAACAGTGTGTGAAAAACCTTGTGGAAAGGACTTACAGGAAAACATGTCGACCTGTGTTCAGTGCCAACACACACGGGGATATAACAAAGTATGATTGAGAAACTTTTTTTTTTTTTTTGCAACTTTTGTTATTGACAAATACGTATTTTCACCCATAAATTTGGCAAAATAAAATTCATTAACAATCCTTGATGAAAAAATTGTCCTGAATTGTTTTGTTTTTCTCATTTGTGTATGTCATAGGTTGACGTGTACCCTATGATGAAAAATTACAGGCCTCTCTCATCTTATAAGTGGCGAGATTTTTGCCACATTGTGGCTGACTAAAATACTTTATTCCACCACTGTACATGTCATGGTAATTCCGTTCTGGCCCTGCGCGCCTTTGTGAATGTTGACCTGCTTAAAAGTTTACTCACATTGGCTAACGGGACGAAGCGTGCATCACATAGTCATCCGGAAAACAAGCTGGTTGTCTTCTCATTGCCATGCTTTCAGTGTTGCTTACCTCGAAGCGAGCATAGAAGTGGGCTTTAGCTCGGTCGGAAAGTCTTCCCCTGTGTCACTGGGGCAGAATCGCGGCTGTGCTTCCCTTTGTAGTCTGTAATTAGTTTCAAAGCCCTGCCACATACGACGGAGGCATCAGAGGCCGGTGTAGTACGATTCAATCTTAGTCCTGTATTGGAACTCTTTGGCCTGTTTTGATGGTTCGTCGGAGGCATAGCGGATTTCTTATAAGCGGTACGGGGTTAGGAGTCCCGTCTCTTGAAAAGCGGCAGCTCTACCCTAGCGTCAGTGCGGATGTTGCTGTAATCCCATGGCTTAATGGTTGGGGTATGTACAGTAAGGTACACTGTGGGGACGATACCTCATTTCGATGGCACTTATTGATGAAGCCGGTGAACTGATGTGGTGTAACTCCTTCAATTGGCTATCTGAAGGAATCCAGGAACATTGTTTCCAAGTCTGTGCTAGCAAAACAGTCCTGTCGCTTAGCAATCTGCATCATCTGACCACTCTTTTGTTAAAACCGAGTCAACTGATGATTCCTGCTCTAGTTTTTGCTTATATAAAAACAGGAATTAGGAGGATAGAGTTTATGGGTCAGATTTGCCAAATGGAGATTTTTTCTGGATTAGTGCGAGAGGAGAGCTTTGTATGCGTACTATGGTGGTTGTGGAGTAAAGTTCGCAGTCCCCTCGCCACTAGGGGCGCTGCCTCTGATGATGAATTTTCATTTTGCCAATCTTAGGCGCCAGCAATAGGTTTGTGGTGGTAAATAGACAGCTACCAAAAAATATAGATTGAAAACCTCTCTCGGTAAAATAGTGTGGTCTAAACAGCTTATCATAAGATACTCTAAAAAAAAACAACTTCTTAAAAAAAAAAAAAAAATCTCAGGCGAGCAAAACCTTGAGAATTCCTTTAGTATTTGATTTTGTGCACCAGCTGTGGTTTACAAATTATATACACAGACCGCCACCCCTTGTCTTTCCGGAGTCAGCCGTTCTATCTTGGCCGATGTAGCGTATAAGCCCGCGTAGCTATATGTTGTTCCATGTCGGTCGTTCAGCCACGGGACTCGGTTGAAAACATAAAAGGATATTACAGCTGTATAATGTCCAGTTCGGTAGTATAACCATAAATTTTAGGTCATCCAATTTATTGCTCGAAAATGACTTGAAACAATTGGGCTAATAGGATTGATGGAAGAGGCAGTTGACTCGCTCGCATTCGGATACCTTACAAGGCACCCCCGACCTACGTTCCACAATATTCCTATGTCTCTTTCTCATGCGAATGATTGGGAATTTGGGCATTGTCGGGTGTCTGTAGGATATCCTTCGTGTACCGAACATTGTTGAAGGAAAAGGTATTCGTCCAATTTAACGAGGTGAGTAATCGCTTGTTCCTGATATCCAAGGAAAGCTCTCTTTGGCATTAAGAGGCCGGTGGCCAGAAAGTATTATGTACAGACAAAATACAAATAACGCGGGAAAAAACACAACCATATAGTAACCCCCAATGGTTAGAGGGCCTGGTATTAAAAACGGCAGCCCATCTTCTCTGGCGCCATTCTATTCGGTGATTATAAAGTGCTAATGAAGTGTGGTCAGGGTTGTAGAGGTCTATGGATGACAGGAAAGGTCATGCTGAGTCCCAGTTCATCTAAACCAACAACAAAAAAACATATAACTTGCCGTTGCAGCGAAACAAGGAATTTAAGCCTTACGTAAGTGGTGATTCTGTCGGTTGACAAATTTTTTAATAGCTAACCGGCGCGACTAAGAATTAAAAAAAAAAAAAAAAAAAAAAAAAAAAAAAAAAAAAAAAAAAAAAAAAAAAATCATGCATAAACAGCCATGTTCAGGAAAAGTGTTGCAATTTCTATATTCTTTTGAGGAGTTGGGCAATACATTTTTATAAGAGACCAAAATTTGACCCATTCCCATCCACTCATCATCAGCTGCATCATAAGTGGCTACTGAAGGTTCCAGCATTTCTAGAACTAGAGCCCACTCATACTGACAAAACCATTACTGCAGCATCCTGTCTCTTCATACGATCGTCCCGATTCCATTTTTGGGCTAGAAACATGAAGCAACGATCCAACATTCTGTTACACTGGGCTGCGTCCGCAATGGACCACCCTACGTGCCCTGGGTTCAATAGTTAGTACACAGTAAGGGAAACAGGGAGCCATTTGGGAGAGAAACCACTGTCGGGCCCATGTGTAATTTTTTATTTCCTGGTAACCTAATTAATAATGTCCTCAATAATGTGGGGCTTAAATAACAACAAAAACAAAACGAATGAAACGCAACAAATGGGCTGGAAAACGTCACATTAAGCACCTAAACAGTGAAGGTCTTGTACTTGTAGTACCATGTACTATCATATTATGTTACACTGTTGGCTCTTGTGTACAGCAGATGTGTCAATTGCAGTTGGAATGGCATTCGTTTATGGGCTCCTGACTTACTCTGCTATTTTGTGTATTTTTTACGGCTGATCTTACTTTTGTTTGGGGAACAAATAATGTTCTCCGACATCATTTTCTTATGACAGAAAACAGGCTTCTGGACATTCAGGGACCAGTTGATCACTAAACTTGTATTTGGACAAAAACATTTCTACTTTCAACGAGTACGGCAATTATGGATGTTTTCCTTACTTCGGACCAGGCCCTAATCCCCCGGGACTCAAAAGAGGAATCCTGCGGATAGAGAGGCAAGCGAGAGCAGGCATTCGTGACGAGATTAAAGTCGGCAATCAAATTAGACCGCCATTGCCCTCTGTTCTATTGGCGAACGCGCAATCCACTGGAGAACAAAAAACTGGATGAGCTCTGTTCGAAGGACTATCTTATCAACGGGACCTAGAAAACCTATATTATATGTTTCTCAGAATCGCGGTCTGAACGAGAGGACATGGCTATACAAACTCGCTGTTTTGTCTACACTAATAAAATGGTTGCTATATAGACTCTAAACGGGTTCCATTGGGCTGTCCCCCTAAGATACCCTTTGAAAGAACCCTTTATGGTTCCAGGTGAGAAAACCTTTTTGGGGTTCCATGTATACCCGTTTCCACAGGAGTGGTTCTTACAGGAAACTCCACAAGGGTTTCTAACTGGAAACCAAAAAGGGTGCTTCATATTGGGACAAGCCGAAGAACCCTTTTGGGAACCTTCTCTCTAGGAGTGTTATGGCATTCTTCAAGAAATGGACGGGCCAGACTCTGGTAAAGTTGAAAGGGGTTAGGGGTGTGTCTTGTTTGTTATCAACTGCTGGGTGCATGATCTATCATGTTAATGTTAAAGGGGGGGGGGAAAGTTCTCAAGTTTTGAGATCGCCTGAGGTTAGAAATATCTTGTGATAAGCTGCAGGACCATAGTGGTGCCCATTTGAGAGTTTTCCATTCTACACTGGAACGGACAAAATATAAACGCAAACATGCAAACATGGGTCTCAGGATCTTGTCCCACAGTATTCTCAGGATCTCGTTAACAGTATTACAGTATCTTAACCGGGATTCATCCGTGTGAAGAGCACACTTCTCCAGCGTGCAGGTGGCAATCGAAGGTGAGTTATTTTCCCACTGAATTCGATGACGACGCCAAACAGCCAGGTCATTGGACCCCTAGTGAGGATGATGAGGCACGCAGACTGAGGCTTCACTGAGGACAGGTTCTGATTAGTTTATGCAGAAAAATCCTTCGGTTGAGCAAGCAAAAAAACAATTTCATCAAGCTGTTCCAGGTGGGCTTTTCTCAGGACCATCCCGCAGGTTGAAAGGAAGCCGGGATTGGAGGTCAGGGCTGGCGTGGTTATGTGCAGTCTTTGCGGTTGTGGAAGGGAAGGTGTGGGACGTACTGCCAAATTCTCCTAAACGGGGACGTTTGGAGGCGGGCCTATGGTAGAGAAAATTAGCATTACATTATGTGGCAAAAAAGTCGGTCTGGGTTGACATTCCCGAAGTCAGGCATGACAATTGGCATGCTCCCTCAAAAACAACGAGGACATCTGTGCCTTTGTATTGTCTGTACAAAAACTGCACATTTTATTGTCCCCAGCACAAGGTTCACCTGTGTAATGATTTGTGATGTTTAATCAGCTCTTGAATTATGGCCACATATCAAGCAAAGTAAAAAAAATGCTCACTAACAGGGATGTAAACAAATTTGTGAACAAAATTTGAGGAATAAATAAGCTTTTTGTGGACCCGAATCCTTTATTTCAGTTTCATGAAACATAGGGGGACCGACACTTTATATTTGTGTTGGATTTTTTGTTCAGTATAGATTTTTTGTAACTGTCTATTTTACCATCAGGAAATCCATTGGCTGGCACTAAAGACAGCACTCAAAAAAGCTGTGAAGGGGAGCCATAAGCAACACGAGAGGGAGAATTTACACAGTCAGAGGGTGGAGTTTTCTCATGGGCAGTGTGATTTCAATGCAGGGAAAACTGAAAACACTTTGACCCATTTTTACAAGCAGGTCCACCTGTGAAACTAGCCGTGACCAAAAAAACTCTTTTTCTTAGATCACTACTCCACACACACATAAAAGGGCCCTTTGGCAAAAATCCAGAAAACCATATCTATATCCGCTTGCTTCCTGCTTACAAACAAAGAACTCTAACAGGACGAATTACCCAGTGGAAACGCTTAAATACGGACAGTGTTCCGATCAAGTGGGATGCTAAGCTACAGGGTGACTGTTTCGCTAGCACAGGGTACTGGGGAATATGTTTCCGGGAATTCAGCCGATAAACATTGAGTTTACCAGAATCAGTCACCGGCTTCATTAATAAGTGGCCATCCACCAAACAATTGTAAAGCCACAGTGACGTACTTACATACCCAACCAGAAGCAATGATTACCAGGCCAACATACACACAGAGGCTAAAGGCTTAGATGGCTTGAAAGCTTCCGCTTTCAAAGTAGCAGGGGACACTTATCCTGACGGCTTATAAAAAATTCTCACTAGGTACTCAGATGAGCAATTCAAACAACGGAACAGGAGCCAATTCTGGGAATACGGTCGAATCAAACTACGCTGGCTTCTGAAGAGTCGAAGGATGTGGCAGGGCTTGCAAACTATCATGGATTCCAAGGGGAAAATCCAGCACGAAGCTGGCCCAGTGATACAATCCTACAACGACGAGACTCACAGTAAATGCCTTCTATGGGTCGCTTCGATGCAAGCAACACTGAAGACCATCTATGAGGAGCAACCAGATGTTCCGGACGACTGTGTGCTACCGTTCAGTGACATATGCTAACACACACATACATGAGCACACATGCATACTGACCACCACACCACACAAACACACTCTCTCACACACAACACACGCGCGCACACACAAACACAAAACCCCACACTTTCACTGTCACGACACATATGCTGCTGCTACTGGCTCACATAAGCTGCTGCGTACATCTTAGTCTATTATCTATCTGATGGCCGAGTCACTTTGCTCCTACCTATGGGTCGGCTAGGCAGGTAGCCTAGGGGTTAGAGTGTTTGGGCCAGTAAAGGTTGCTGGTTGGGAATCCCCGAACCGGCAAGATGGAAAAATCTGCAGTTCTGCCCTTTGAACAAGGCAGTTTTAAAACCCCAACAAGGAAACTGATTCCCCGGCGCCGATGGACGTCGATTAAGGCAGCCCCCCGCACTGCTCTGATTCAGAGGGGTTGGTGTTAAATGTGGAGGATGACATGTTCAGTTGAATGTATTCAGTTGTGCAAAAAACTGTGGACTAGGCATGTACCCTTTTCTTATATGTAGTACATATCTACCTCAATTACCTTGTACCCCTGCAACAATCAAACTCGGGACTGTGTATAAACATGTTATTTTACTAATTATTGTTAATTTATTATTCCAACTGTGTATTTATTCCTTGTGTCACTAGTTCTATTTAATTTCATATAAAGTCTGCATGTTGGAAAAGGATCGCGTTAGTTCCGCATTCCAACCCACCCATCACCGTGTCTCATGTTAATACTACTCCTAAACCACAACCCCAACCGTCACTGTGTCTCATGTTTTAATACTACTTCCTAAACACAACCCACCATCACTATGTCTCATTGTTAATACTACTCCTAAACACAACCCACCATCCAACTGTTTCTCATGTTAATATATACTCCTAAATACAACCGCCACGTCACAGTGTGTCTCATGTTTAAATATACTCCCTAAACACAACCCCAACCATCACTGTGTCTCATGTTAATACTACTCCTAAACACAACCCACCATCACTCATGTGTCTCAATGTTAATAATACTTTCATAAACACAACCCCCACCATCACTGTGTCTCATGTTAATATTACTCCTAAACACAACCCACCATCACTGTGTATCATGTTAAATGACTACTCTAAAACAGACCAACGCCACCATCACTGTTTTCTCATGTTAATGCTACTCCTAAACACAACCCCACCATCACTGTGTTTCAGGTTAATACTACTCCTAAACACAAACCCACCCATCACTGGAGTGTCATGTTAATATTACTAATAAACACAAACCCACCATCACTGATGTCTCATGTTAATACTACCTAAACAACAACCCACCATCACTGTGGTCTCATGTTAATATTACTCCTAAAAACACAACCCACCATCACTGTGTTCTCATGTTTAATACTACTCCTAAACACAACCTTCCCATTCACTGTGTTTTCATTTTACATACTACTCCTAAACAGACAAACCCAACCATCACTGTTTTTTCAGGTTCATACTACTCCTAAACAACAAAACCACCATCACTGTGTCTCATGGTACATACTCCTCCTAAAAACACAAACCACACCATTCCCTGTATATCCATGTTACGAGATACTACTCCTAACCCAGTGGAGGCTCCTGAAAAAATTCTCAGGGGGGGCAATTTTTACTTGAGTGATTTAGGTGACCTACACACATTTAAAAAAAGATATGTCCAGCCACAACATGAAGAACAGGGGGAGCATATAAGTCAGAATACAGGGAAGCATTTATGTGACTGATCTCAAAAGGGTTGGCTTACCAGGGTTGGTGGAGCCCTCAGTTTGTTCATCTTTGACCTCGCAAAGCTAACTCAAACACTCCGCAAAAACTTTCACACACTGGATTTCAGCCGGCCTGAGGATGTGGCCCGGTCTTGCTAATGTCGTAGTAAATATATATTGTTATAGTGAATATGGAATATGATATGTTGAGTAAAAAATGTTTGTGTGGCTAAGATCTATTTAGGTCAGGAGCTGGTTATAAGTTCTGTTCCTATCCAATAACCACTGGACAAAAGGGGTCCTATCTTGTCAAGCCAAGGCACAACACCCACGCCATAGGCCTCTCAGTTCTTTCCAACTCACGAGTTCTTGCTCTGAGGACACACCACACCACCACACACACACATCACACACTACCACACATACTCATCACTGTTTAAAACGCAAACACACACACCTATACGACAACACACACAACACACATACATCCACTGTTAAACCACACATCACACACACACACACAAAAAATCCCTCTCTCTAGGGCTGAAACATTTGAAGACAGAGAAACACCTTCAGAGCCAATGCAACAGTGACCTCGTAGCCTGAGGGGGGCCCTCATCGCCCACTCATCAGGGACCAAAACTCAGAAGATCAAGAAACTACTAGATTCACCTACTTCATACATTTATTGCATAAAATGTCTGACACCAATGTTTCCCCTGGCTCTCTTACAGATAATATACTAATAATAATAATAATAATAAATATGCCATTTAGCAGACGCTGTTTCATCCAAAGCGACTTACAGTCCATGCGTGTGCACACGTACATTTTTTGTGTAATGGGTGGTCCCGGGGGGATCGAACCCACTACCTTGGGACAGTTACAAGAGCCGTGCTCTACCAGCTGAGCTACAGAAAGTGGATACTCACCATGGATGCGCATCGCAATTGTCAAATGTCAAACACCAAATTGGAGACACCACGTCATTTTTGGAGAACATGGTATTGACAGTACAACTATTGTAGATGCGACTGCTAACTAAAATAAAAACATTTTAGCTGGCTAGCTAATATCTTAGCTAAATGTGGGCAAACGGTTCAGTTATTTACTCGTTAATTTGGAGGGATTGGGGTTGAAGAAAATCGGTTAC
Organism: Coregonus suidteri; assembly: GCA_036851935.1. Taxonomy (NCBI): domain Eukaryota; kingdom Metazoa; phylum Chordata; class Actinopteri; order Salmoniformes; family Salmonidae; genus Coregonus; species Coregonus suidteri. The sequence goes on along the minus strand of JAGTTL010000284.1, from coordinate 37,808 downwards.
ATAGGATACTTTACGATATACTGTATTGACCAATATCGCAATATTTTGCGCTAGTTGCTGTACCTGCACCAAAAACAACCATTATTGTTCCTCATAGGCTTGTTTATCAATCTTTTTCACATTGGGAGCCAATTTCGTTTTCAAGCACTTTTATTTCCGTACGACTGATCAAAAAGCCATCGTCTCATAGGCTTTCTGATCCCTCGCAACAAGACCATTATGTGCGCAATAAAAAGTCACCCATCGAATACGCAATCTACGTATAGAATCATGAGGAGACTCGCAATGCATATAGCCTTATCGTTGAGTGTCCTGCAATCCATAGCCCCAAGTTCATTTGCCCACAACAAAATCTCTTCGCTAGCAAACGCGATGTCTTCTCCAAAAACGGCAATGGTCTTACCAGCATATGTTAATTTTTTGACGTTCTTATGGCATGCTCTCCACTTTCCCCAGCATATATGACCAATATGTAATTCTTTGGTAAGTGATGCCAATAGTGAACTTATGTAGGCCAGGATGTAAATATCCATATGTAGGCTGCAGCTAATTTCTCTTATATGATATGGTAAGTAATGGGGCTTAAATGTCATAGCTCCCTAAGAGTTTGAGACTAACGGTGTCCGTGCACGGCAATTCCAGATATCTATTACTCTGAAATAAACTGCCTTTTATGATACCCACTATCCCAACCACGTCCAAAGTCTCTACTTGGTCTCAGTTCTCCATCCAAACTTGTGATTCAAACCACTAACCTCATCGTTTGTGGCGCGGACAGCTAGCCTGTATCCCTCATCCAGTTGAGTGGCAATGTTCTTTTTTTCGTTAGTAACAAATTTTTGGAAAATCTCGGTGTGTAGGACTTTCTGCGCCTTTAGTAGGGAAACCTGTTGAATTTGTTAAAATTTGGTCTGGAAGTTCCTAATTGTTCGTTGCCAATTTATCTTGATTGTTCGCCGACAAAAAGGAACTTCTTTCAGATGACCACAATCGATTGCACTTGAAACACCCTAGCCATTTTTTACAGTAGTCGTGAATTGATTGAGGGCTGCTAACCGTCCTTTCTTAGTTTACGTTCATGGTTACGTTACGTATGACGACAAGCGCGTAAGTGCAAGCCCTCAGACACCAATAGAGATTGGTATTGAAAGCTCTGAATTTGACAAAAAAATAGATTTTACATGGGAGTCTCATGACAGACTTCCTGGGCGATTTTCAATCCTGACTGAAATCGCCATCTCATAAAAAAACAAAAAATCCCTCCCCAAATAAAAATGGGGGGGGTGGCCATTTGAAGCACGACTTTAGCCTGATTGGACATTTAGTGGGTGCAGATCAGGACCCAGACACGTCTAGGATACAACATCTGTAAACTACTGGTTGCCGTGACTATAATTGATTAGAAAAAAAAATCCCTCCTTTGATTCCCGTTGGCCAGTGCGTCGCCCATAGATCGCCCTATTGAACACACCGCCCCTGTCCTAAACCTCCAAACCCACGCATCACTGTGTTTCAGGTTACTTCTGCCCCTAAAAATGTTCTTCCGAAGCTGTTAAACATGTACAGTATATATCTCACAACAAATGTACAATAAAACAGTCACTACTATAATCTACTGCTCCCAGAGCCCTCACAAACTAACATGCAAAAGTCTCCTCACTACAACACTAATTACTCTCAGAGAATCCCTCCGACAATAACATGCAAAAGTCTCCACTATAATCCTATACTACTCTCAGAGCCTCACAAATAAAAGGCAAAAAAAAATCCTACTCCATAACAGCCAATCCTGAACCATGTACCATCATATTTATCCCAATCAGATTCATATGCAACAAATACATCTCGCAGAGTGTACTGTACATAACAGAAAAAAAAACAAACAACATCATTCCCAATAGCATCACCATTGCCCATAACAGAGGAATATGGTTTATTGCTACAGACAAATAATCAATAAGATACTGTAGCATATTTAAGATATTGTCAAGCATACTTACAGAGTGAAGGGGAGAGAGGTCTTGTGATGAACTTTCTGGCAGTCTAAGGAAACAGACACTGACTGTGAAGATTTAGGTCTGTGGTTGACACATCTTTGAAGTAGTGAGAGACCATAGAGTTGGATAATAAAACACCTATGCTACAAAGACGTGTTTAAGCATTGACATGAATTGCATGCATCCTTTCAGTTTGGTTATCGGCTGTCATTAAATTCTCATGGAGGTTGAACCCAGAAGAAATTGACAACTTTCAAATGGAGATAGCCCTCAATGGCCTCCTGCGATGCTGTCACAGAAGCCCTCATGAAAAGATGCCTAAAGCTGTGCCCTCTATCCAACTCTTATGTCAGGGACCAAGGACGCTGATTCAGAGAGGCTTGCTTCGTCATTCACAGAGGCTGTTTTACAAGGGACAGAGCATCAAAAACTGTGACGTGTCATGGGTAAAATCCCTGGACATGACTGACTTGATCTACAAATCACCTCACATGATAAATAACTAACTTCATAATTAGTTTGTAGGTCAGTCAGTCGCTCGACTTTAAAGTCGGCTGCAATTGTCTTTGTTTTTTTAACGCTGGCCACATTTACATGCTTGACAACCAATGATGTCATACGATATTATAATAACTGTCTACCAGTAACTGTGGAAAGAGTTTAACTTTCTGTTTTTGTTTTGTTTTTTTACAGGTAACAGACGATATACGAGCATGACAGGATAAAACCTGCAATTATTTTAAAAGAAAAAAACCATTAGTAATGTATTGTCTTAAAAACTTGAGTTTATTGACAACATGATGCATACATTACACTGAATCACACTTGGGATCTAAAAAGGTAATAATGCATTAATTTTACAATAAAACAAGCGTGATGATGGTATTAAATATTCCTTCTCATATATGTCATTGCTAAATAGTGTCTGACATCAATCAAAAGTAATCATTTTAAACACATCAAGATAAACTTGGTCCAAGGATTGTACACATTAAAAAAAGCTGTTATAAATGTATCAAAAATCAGTCAACTGAGAGAAATACATTAGGTAATTAAAAAAATCTGGAAATGGTTTCAAAAACCCATAGAAAAAAGAGCAGAAGGCATAATCTATCCTATTTATCATCAATATACATAATTATCATTACAAGGAAAGAGAATTCAACTCCACATTTACTCAAAAGTTAAAGCTATGGAAAACATTCTGGATCTGATAGGCAATATGATTAGCAGGAGAATAGAGTTGTGAGGACCTAGTTTTGGGGACTCCACACCAGATCTGGAGAACATCTCAAGTATGATCAATGGAAACAGGATGCACCTGAGCTCCATTCTAGTCTCATAGCAAAGGGTCTGAAACTTATGAAAATAAGGTTACAGTGAGGGAAAAAAGTATTTGGGATCCCCTGCTGATTTTGTATGTTTGCCCACTGACAAAGAAAAGATCAGTCTATAATTTTAATGGTAGGTTTATTTGAACAGTGAGAGACAGAATAACAACAAAAAATACAGAAAAAACGCATGCATGTCAAAAATGTTATAAATTGATTTGGGATTTTAATGAGGGAAATAAGTATTTGACCCCTCTGCAAAACATGACTTAGTACTTGGTGGCAAAACCCTTGTTGGCAATCACAGATGTCAGACATTTCTTGTAGTTGCCACGAGGTTTGCACACATCTCAGGAGGGATTTTTGTCCCACTCCTCTTTGCAGATCTTCTCCAAGTTATTAAGGTTTCGAGGTTTACGTTTGGCAACTCGAACCTTCAGCTCCCTCCACAGATTTTCTATGGGATTAAGTTTGATGGAGACTAGCTAGGCCACTCCAGGACCTTAATGTGGCTTCTTCTTGAGCACCACTCCTTTGTTGCCTTTGGCCGTGTCTTTTGGGTCATGTCATGCAGGAATTACCCATCCACGACCCATTTTCAAATGCCCTGGCTGAGGGGAAGAAGGTTCTCACCAGGATTTGACGGGTACATGGGCCAACCCCGTCCATCGTCCCTTTGATTGCGGTGAAGTTGTCCTGTCCCCTTAGCAGAAAAAAACACCCCCAAAGCATAATGTTTCCACCTCCATGTTTGACAGTTGGGGATGGTGTTATTGGGTCATAGGCAGCATTCCTCTACTCCAAACACGGCGAGTTGAGTTGATGCCAATGAGCTCCATTTTGGTCTCATCTGACCTCAACACTTTCACCCAGTTCTCCTCTGAATCATTCAGATGTTCATTGGCAAAACTTCAGACGGGGCATGTAAAAAAAAAATATGCTCTTCTTTGAGCAGGGGGACCTTGCGGGCGCTACAGGATTTCAGTCCTTCACGGCGTAGGCCCGTGTGTTACCAATTGTTTGTTCTTGGTTGACTATGGTTCCCAGCTGCCTTGGAGTCATGACAAGATCCTCCCGTGTTGTAGGTCTGGGCTGATTCCTCACCGTTCTCATGATCATTGCAACTCCACGAGGGTGAGATCTTGCATGGAGCTCCAGGCCGAGGGAGATTGACAGTTTCTTTTGTGTTTCTTCCATTTGCGAATAAATCGCACCAAACTGTTGTCACCTTCTCACCAAGCTGCTTGGCGAATGGTCTTGTAGCCCATTCCAGCCTTGTGTTAGGTCTACAATCTTGTCCCTGACATCCTTGGGAGAGCTCTTTGGTCTTGGCCATGGTGTGGAGAGTTTGGAATCTGATTGATTGATTGCTTCTGTGGACTGGTGTGTTTATACAGGTACGCAAGCTGAGATTATGAGCACCCCTTAAGAGTGTGCTCCTAATCTCAGCTCGTTTACCTGTATAAAAGACACCTGGGAGCCAGAAATCGTCTGATGAGAGAGGGGTCAAATACTTATTTCCCTTCATTAAAATGCAAATCAATTTATAACATTATTGACATGCATTTTTTCCACTGGATTATTTTTTTTGTTATTCTGTCTCTCACTGTTCAAATAAACCTTCCATTCAAATGATGAGACTGATCATATTCTTTGTCAGTGGGCAAAATGTACAAAATCAGCGGTGGCATCAAATACTTTTTTCCCTCACTGTATTTCTGTTTTTGTTTTTAATTACATTGCAAAAATGACTGAAAACCTGTTTTCGCTTTGTCCAATTGGGGTATTGTTGTGTAGATTGATGAGGAATTGTTTTTTTTTCAATACATTTTAGAGAGTAAGGCTTGTAACGTAACAAAAATGTGGAAAAAGTCAAGGGGGTCTGAATACTTTCCGAATGCGCTGTACACTACAAGGTTTTTGTGAAAACTTGTTGTGTTCAGGTCTTCTGGTTCTCGGGTTTATTGTGTTCAGGTCAACTTGGTTCGGGTTTGTTGTGTTCAGCGTCTTGCTTGGGTTCTGGGTTGTTGTGTTCAAGTCTTCTTGTTTTTGGGTTGTGTGTTCAGTCTTCTTGGTTTGGATTGTTGTGTTCAGGTTTCTTGGTTCTGGGTTGTTGTGTTTAAGGTCTTCTTGGTTGCTGGGGTTTCTTGTGTTCAGGTTCTTATTGGTTCTGGGGTTTGTTGTGTTAAGGTCTTCTTGGTTTCTGGGTTTGGTGTGTTCAGGTCTTTCTTGGTTCTGGGTTTGTTGACTGTACTGTAGAGAACAGAGGGGTCCTCCTCAAGCTGCTTGTGCTGCTGCAGGTCTGAAGAGAGAGAAACTGAAATAAAACAACATCACATCCTAAATGGCGGGCACCTTATAACTTTTATAGTGCAAACTACCTTTGACCAGGGCCTATGGGCTCAGGATAAAGTAGTGTACTAAATAAGCGAAATAGGGTGCCATTTGGAAACACAGGACAGAAACAAGTTCCTCAAAACCATCACTCCCCTCATATAGACCAGTGGAGGCTGCTGAGGGCAGGGACAGCTTCATAATAAAAGGGTGGAACAGAGCAAATGGGTAATGCATCAAAACACATAGAACACCATGTTTGATGTATTTGCTACCATTCCACTCATTCCACACCAGCCATTACCACGAGCTGTCCTCCCCCAATTAAGGTGTCACCAACCTCCTGTTGTTATAGACATGTCATAGTAATTGTCTTGAGATGTCCATTGTTGGGTTCGTAGTTTAAGGAAATGACATCACTAGTGGTCAATATGGGTCAACTGTTTTGCTTATTGATGACATATCCTACAATAAGCAGCAGCAAATTAAATGGACCTTAATGGAGAATATGCTCACTCAGGTGGCAGCAGGGGCGGTTTCATTTCACAGCAGTTTATTGCACATCCTCGTCCTGTTTCTGGTGTTGAGGCATGAATGGACCTTAAATGCACATATGCATCACTCATGACATCATCATTGTCTACTCCTCCAATGAGCACATGGCTGTATCTACATATGAGGAGACCGAGGGTTTCGGAGACCTCGTTATATGTTTTTCTAATTTTGAAATAATAATAATAGCCTAATACAAATCTGAAACACTAGTAAGAAATGAATTACGGATCAGTCATCTAAATATCGCTTCCAGCGTTGGTCAAAGCTCAGAAATGCTTATTTTCTTATCCTGACTAAATCGCGCCTTCCTTTTTGGTGAATGAGTGGAAATCATGAACAGTGATTTGTTCGTTTATGTTCTCCTGGCGTCCCCCGGATCTGCCTCCCTGATTGGCCTTTTTAGCAGCACATTCCACCCATTCTCTCAAAGGAACTAATTTCCCCTTCTTTCGTCACACCCCCCAAAGGCGAGTGCGAGTGCGATGTAACGAACTACGCCAGCTCGCAGGCGGCTCTTCTAACAGTGTTTGCGAGATGCCGGACAAAAGGAAAAAACATTTTAACTGTCCCCGGACTCCTGCCCTTGTATACAGAAACATCCCCCCCAAGCAAAAAACAATCACTCTCGGAGAAGAATGAGTGCACAGCTGGTAAATTAGTCTCTATAATAGATACATACTGTATGTCAGTCAGTCAGGTCGGGGGGAATAGCTGCCGGCAGAGACTTTTCTATTGCATTAGTACGTTGGAAGGGCTCTGGTTAGTATTACTTAGTCCAGCTTTTTGAAGGATGAAGTAAGAAAGCTAACGTTAAAATGGAGCTACCTCAGCAGGAGCCAACACCATACACTACTAAGTCCTTCAGAGAGAGTAGGCTACTGAGGGATACAGGACGGTGATGGTGGGTGCTTCAGTGGAAAAAGGGAGGCTGAGGCAGTATTACAATGCATTGGCAGGTGGAAGTAGAGGAGACAGAGAGAGAGAGGAAGCAAGCAGGGAGAGAGGTTTTACACAGTGGTTCCCAAAACTTGGGGTCGGGGCCCCATGTGGGGTCCCCATGATAAAATCTGGTTTCAATATAGGATATCTCCACATGGCCTATCTTCGCTATAAGGCATACATTAAAATTGCTCATCAACATGCGAACAATACAGTCTATAAAAATGTCACCACTTTTTTGTTTCGTCGCTGAGCAGTGTGGAATCCTCTCCCCATTATTTTCCTCCTTTTCAGGGGTATAACATTACAACTGTATAGCTAACAAGGGCTATGTGTTTGTAGCTGGACTGAGGGTGGAATGAACCTACAGCAGCCAAGGTGATAACGGGCTGGTGTCATTTTTTCTTGTTTTTGCTGTTTTCCAAATAGCATTTAAAAAGTGTTTTTTTATTGTATAGAAAATGCAGTAAATGAAGATTCAAACTTTCCAACCCCCTGGGACATCCAGATTTGGTTGTAAACAAAAATTATCCCTTAATGCTGTGGTTTCCAATGTTTCTAGTACTTGGCTCTATGTTGCTGTAATGTCCAGAGTATTCTCCTGGGTGGCAGAACTGGGGTGGCCTTGAATTTCACATCAGCGTATTGGACATCTTCGTGCCCTGTTTCTGTGGTTGAGGGCAGCTGGCCGAGTGGGAGTACAGAGGCACTTCCTGGTTTTTGGAGCGAGAGAAGTGGACGGAGGCGTAGTGAACGTCATCCTGGTCTACGTTGGCTGCTGTCTGTGTTGCAGTAGGGGGCCATGGCCATGCCTGAGATGTGTCATACAACTGGACTAGAGTCTCCCTGATGGGGTGATGGAGGACAGACAAGCATGAGGAGTAGAAATGTTCCAACAAAAGCAATACACAGACATCACAGTCATCTTCGGATTCCAAAACAGACTCACCTGGTCCATCGTCTGCTATATTCACTTGGGTATCTTGTGTCAGAGGTGGATTTGGAGCCTCTTCTCCTGTTTTGGCACATGAAATGAATGAATGAATTAATTAAATTAATGAAGTTAAACAACAAATCAGAGTGCTAAATCTAAATAACCAAAACAACATAAAAATATGATTTTCATTCACCTGAGCACATGAAGCCAGAGAGACGAGGATGAGGAACCAGAACAACCCCACTATGATTCCTACAGCTGCAGTTCATAACTGAAGGTTTGTTTCCATAAAATATAATATGGATAATATGAGTCTCAGGGCTATGGATATAATAAAAAACTAAAAAAAAGTTAAATACAGGACATTAATGCAATACTTATTAAGGGATCTTATAACCCCAATGATATAGTTATAAAACTAAGGAGTAATAATCCAAAAGTATAATGATTAAAGATTAGATTGAAACATGTAGTTTTTTATTTGAAGTATTGACAGATGAATCTTTACCTGCTACAATGATCATCAGGAGCTGTAGAGTTACTAGATGCTATTGTATTCTCAGCCTCACAGTATTATTCTCCACTGTCCTCAGAGGCTGATGTTAGTGATGCTGGTAACTCTGTAGCCTGATGCTTTGGTGAAGTTACGTTCTTCTTGTACCAGGTATATTTGTCCACAGGTGGCGCGGGTTGAATCACTGCTTGCCAGGTCAGAAGTCACTGAACTGCCCTCCACTATTTCACCAGAGGGACTGATGACATTGAGGTGTTCTTTGGGTTTATTATGCGTGGACAATAATGTAACAACACATTGTTCATACATATGCTTTTTTACAGAGGGGAGCATCATGGAAACTTATACTTGTGATGAAATAAATAAAATATTAAATATGAAATAAGTGTAATTACGCCGATAATGTAAACAATTACAGTGTTTGTGTAGTACTACAGTTCGTGAGATGCAGTACAATTCAGGGAAACTTGGGACAATAGATTGAGAAATAAATAGATAGATAGAACTAGAGAAGAGGAAGATGTTTACTAAAATAATACAACCTGGAGATGGAATCACACATACGTCACATCTGAAAGTGAAGAGTCTCTTCAGGAGGAGTGGAGGGAACCCTAATGGCCTTCTACAGCACAGGAGTATCTGCCTGCATCCTCAACTGCTGAATGGGTTAGGAACCACGACCTGTTAGATTGGTTGGTTACATGTCCGTTTTCTCGTACCATATGTAGGTGGGGGTTGGGGTTTTGTCCACTCAGAGTAACAGGTGGTGGTGCTTACAAGGTCAGTGTCACCCCTTTCGGTCCCTCTGTCACAGTGGCAGGAGTCCCACCTTCAACCTGCAGGTTATGGGAGTAGATAAAACAACAATTAACCCCTCAATTACCTGTCTGTCTAGTTCAACTGAGGCAGGAGTGGAAATTCTCAAAATCATCAATTTCAGGACATTCACTATCCTCTACGCATCATACTGTCCTTCATATTATTTATATATTTCAATACAAATGTAGACAATTTTCCAGAACCCAATTAAAAGAGATCATGCACTATATATAAATAGCACTGAACCTGTAACAGGACACAAAGTGACTACAGGGGAAACCAAAATATTTCCTCCGGGTCTGATCTGTTATAAATCTGAAATTGCTAAGGAGCTGAGGGTCACCTCTCTCTCAGGTCCTGTGATTTTCAGGGTGTGCGGGGGGGGTGTTTTTTGTGGCCCCATTCCATCTTCTCGCTAAGTAGAGTCACACGACCCTTTATAGTATGGGGGCTCATCAGTCAGATTCACGTTAATTTTCCAACAGCAGAACAGAGAACCAGAGGGTTGTTGTGACTTTAAAACCTCTGGGATATCTGTTAAGAGGCAAGGACACTCCACTGTTGACCCCCTTCAAGGCAACAGATTAACTTCTGAGTGGTGTCAAGTCACACCTCCAAGCCATATGACCCAGTACCACTGAAACCACAGTCACACAACACACATGGTATCCGAATTAAAGCCAAGGTCTATTGGCGTCACATACACAACAGTATTTGTGTGTCAACAATTTGTTGCCGTGAGGTGCTGAGGTTTGAGTGTGAATGGAAAACCACAGTAAAGCAATTCACTTCAGGTGGGGTGGTGTGAAAAGGATAAACTATTTAAGTGAAGTGTGAGACCGCCTAACAGAACACACCGAGAAAAAACATATGATTATTAGCCCTTTTAGAACTGTCTGGCGAATTGTTAAACAGAGCACTACTAAAGAAGATAAGAATTGAGACCATACCTGCTACAGACCAAGAGAAAGACCACCAACCACATTTCCTGCTGTTCTCAAGGCCATTGTGGCATCTCCCACACTGCAGTATTAGGACAACATAAACAAACAACTCACTTCTATAAGCTGGTGAATAAACTACCACCTGATGACATTGAAGTATAAACTGGAAAATGGGGTACAGGGTGGCCTCACTACTGAAAATGAACCAGGCTCATATGGGTGTTGTGTTGTATTGTTGCTATATGGTTGTGTATGTGAAATTACTGTCGTCTACTGTAAGTTCTATTGCACTATGTATGTAATGTGTGTGACATGTTTCATGGTCTGTATACATCTGTCTATTTAAGTTTCACCATTGCTTGTATGATGCAAAAAAAAATAAGTTTCTAATGGGGATTAAAAATAAAGTCATCATTATCAGCATATCAAAAAATTTTCATCATATCAATCATCAACATCAATCATTCGTCATTATAAAACAACAAAACAACAAACAACACAACAAAACAAAACCAACAACAAACCAACCAAATCCACATTGAACACAGAATCTTGTAAGTTTTGTTAAACAACCATATTCTACCATTGATTGTTTATGAAGCTGTTCATTCTTCCAGCACCCCAAACATATCGGAGGATAAATGTTTCAATCATCTACGGTCCATTCAAAGCTGTACAGGCAGACTAAAGTACGAACCAACCAGGTTCAAATGAATAGCTTCTATCCCCAAGCTGTGAGGCCTAAACAGCAAGTGACTGACACACACAAAATATGCACCTGCACAGACCACACACAGAACACACACAACCACACAGACACACACACACACACCACACACCACACACACACACAACACCACACCACACACACACACACACACACCATACACACACACACACACAACACACCAACACACACACTCACACAACCACACACCACACACACACACACACACACACCCACACACACACACACACAACACACACACAGGGAAGGCCCATACATAAGGGACCATGGAGGTCTGTATCAAAAGTCTAGAGAGCTGGGTGTTATTGAATGTAGAAAAAGTTAAAACACATCCTACACAGTATAGATGGTCAACCCATACTACCTATCAAGTCTGGCGTCCTTAAAAGGGCCTTCAGCTTAAAATCACTGTGTCATTCACACAAACACACACGGGTCCATACACGCACCACACACTGGAGCAGAGATTCAAATGTGTGTTGCTTGTCTTTTACTACCCTGGTTACTCATCTCATCCCTATGTAGGATCCACAACTCATACACTGAGACACTTTATGAATCTAAAGGCCCTGAGGTTGTAATAACCCAAAACACAGATCAAAACATAACAAGAAGGAAAATGGGATACATTACCCTTCAAGTATATGTACTTGTGGCCTAAAAATAAATAACCAAAAACTATAATTTCAAGATATTGGTCAATTAATACAGAGTGAAGTGAAAGGGAAGAGGATGTCCTGTACAGAGAGTCAATTTGTAATGGTAGTGTGGAGAGATGCTCGTAAGTTTTAAGTTTCTGTGGTTTGATAAATTAGTAAAAGTAGGTCCAGGACCACAAGTAAAGATGATACAGAACTGTTCCTTTCCTTCCTCTTTAAGACATTTAAACATGCATGGACGACCAGAACACGAATGTCAGAGTAAGGGCAGGTTACTGTATTTAGATTGGGCCCCCACATTTCTAAAATTGACAAAAATAAGTGTCACCATTTCCAACTTTTCCTTTAATACAGAACCATGTGAACAATATGTTGGACTATTCTATTATGGGAATGGTTTATACTATCTTAGAGTGTGTTGCGTTGCCCACTGAGTTCTACATGGAAAACACGGTCCAAAGTTCAATTTACATTTGGTCAGTTCCCATGATGTCATTCATTCTATTCTACAAACCCATTTCAATTTACACATCCTCAATTAGCGTCATTCAAAGTGTTTACTGATGGTTCTAGTATATGTAGAACTAGAGGGCCTACCCCTACTGCCATCTCAACATTACTGCTTGCCTTCTAATTAATAAAATGTTCCTCATTAATTTGTTGGTCTAAATAAACAACATAACAAAACTGGAAATGAATCAGGTAGAATGGTGGAAAACCACAACACTGGCTACTTGGACAAAAGTTCACATTGAAGGCACACAAACCACTGAGGTCTGTTGTAGTACAAATATGACCACTGTTATATTCTGTTACCACTGTTGGACTTTGTGTTAAAGTTAGAGGGAGGCTGGTTGGCCAAAAAAATATTATAGGAGGGACAGCTCATTGTAATGTTGGCAGGAATAGATAAGATGGGATACCTGTTACATCATTCCACTCCAGCCATTAAAATGAGCCCGTTCCTCATATAATCTCTGCCACCTGCCTCTCTGTTGTTAGAGTACCGGTTTAATAGCCCTTAGCTGGCAAGTAGCATCAGCTATCATAAAGCACTACCATAGTGATGCTGTATTGACTGCTAGAGAGTCTAATGTTAGCCTTGTTATCACATCTTAGTCTAAATGCTAGCCTGTTATCTAATATATATAGTCTAATGTAGCAATTGTTATCCATATAGTTCTAAATGTAGCCTGTTTTGGTTTTTGTCCATAATAGTCCAATCGTAGCCTGTTGTCCATATAATATAGTATAAATGTAGCCTGTTATCCTCATATATAGTCTTATGTAGCCTGTTATTCCATTATATCGTTCTAATGAAGCCTGTTTCATCATATATATAGTCTAATGTCGCACTGTTATCCAATATATTAGTCTAAGTAGCCTGTTTATCCATATATAATGTAATGTTAGCATGTTTATCCATATATAAGGCTTAGGGTAGCCTGTTGTCCATCTAATTGTAAAATGATTAGCCTGTTTTTTTCACATTAATATTACAATGTAGCGTGTTGGTCCATATATAGTCTAATGTAGCTGCTATCCATATATAGGTCTAATGTAGGCCTGTTAATCCATATATAGTCTAATGGTAGCCTGTTGTCCATCTATTGTCAAATGTAGCCCCTGTTATCTATATAGTAGTCTAAATGTAAGCCTGTTATCCCATATATTAGGTCTAATGTAGGCCTGTTTAGCCATATATTTGTTCTAATGTTTTTTTATTATAGCCTGTTATATATATATAGTTGTAAGTCGCTCTGGATAGAGAGCGTTTCTGCTAAATTGAACGTAAATGTACAATGTAGTTCTAAAGTAGCCTGTTATCAACTAAAAATCCACTGTATTCAGAGTGAGCCCTACATTTCTACAATGGACAAAAATGTGCACCCATTCCCACTTTTCTTTAATTACAGAAACCATTGTTAAAACCAATAAGGTTGATGTCCAATGACCCGCGGAAAAATCAAAACAGCATAACATCCAAAAATTGCCATTACAAATCTGTCAGGTTTATGCGTAGAGATATCTGATTTTTTTTTGCCTTTAATGCGTCTTCCAATCCACAGCGTCCACCTATTTCGCCACTTCCACCATCTTCATGTGGTGAAAGGGTGACCAGAGCTAGAAGCGGTGTTGTCAGACCATGAGACTCTCCCGAAATTGGTCATTCATAACATTTTTTGCACTACGACCACCCCCCCCCCCCCCCCCCCCCCCCTGACCCCTCAAGAGTCTTTGGGGACTCGTCTGAAAGGTCGGTACAGTCGATCTGTAGCTCCATCCCCCCTCCCCCCCCCCCCCATTTGTCTACACAATAATGTTGTGAAAGATGGAGGACTCTCCACGTGAACATGTCCTGTTGTTTTGCTCTAGGACGTCCCAAGGCCACACAGGACAAAACTATAGAAGTATAATTATGTTCAGTGCCAAAAATAAGGGTGTAAATACATGTAAAAAAATATATTATATATTCTGATCTCTCTATAGCTCTCTCAGGTATTGGGACAGACCAACTTCAGGAATAAACTTCCTTTTAGATTTGTTTGGAGGGAACTATCTTTTATTCCATGCAGTGAACATGTAGTTCAATGATTTTGTATGGGCTAATAGCAGTAAGGGCCAACAATAAATGTTTTATCAAAATAAATCGTTGTATCAATTGTTTTTTGATTACGTTAAGGGTTTCTTAAAATTCTAAATAAAATAGCTAAATTATCTCCCTTGGTATGGACCTTTCTTAAAAAATAAATTCAATATAGAGGCACCTCTTTCCCTCTGTTCTAAAAAAAAGTCTATACTCTAGACGAAAAACAACTCAGGCACCATTGATGGGGAAAGCCCATTCCTTCATGGGCCTGGGAGGGATGAGAGGAGACAAAACACACACAAACAGTATGAAACACAACCGCACCTTGCCTGCCTCTGGCTCTTTCAGTCATTGTGTCTGGTCCTTTTGTACCATTTCAAAAGTTGATATGAGTTGATTGGTAACACTTTAGAATAACTAATAATTAACACATTATAAATGTTCATATATGTTTTATAAAATTTATAGTGATGTGTTGACAAACAGATGGAGTCCTTTACCCTGAGGGAGGACGTACTGGGCGGCCTGCGGAGGTCTGTTGAGGCTCATAGGGTTTGGTCTTCTGAGGAGGGAGGGAGGGGGTTTCTCTGCATACATCCGGTCTGGGGTACCTGGATCACCCAGCCATGGTGCTCTCCAGCTCCACCCCATGTACAGGCAGGACAAACAGCAAGGCCATAGTCCGAATACATTACAATGGGAACCAATTAGCATAGTCCCAAAAAGTACAATGGAAACCAATAAAACAATGTTTTTTTTTTCTTTGCCTGCCAGAACGGGAGTTTTTTTTTTTTTTTTGTGTTTTTTTTTCGGGAATGTTTGTACTTTCTATTCTCTGTGTTGGACAATGGTGATATATTTATGAGCAAGCCTCAAGCTCTACACTGAATGTTCTTCTGACTCTTTGTATCCATGCAGAGGAGTCCTAAACTCACCATTATGATCTCTACAGTTGCAAGTCAGGGTGGGACATCAGTAGGCAACTCCGCAGGCTCAAACACTGTTAACTTCTTATTCAGACAATTTACGGATTCCTTGAGGGAGTTCAAAGGACAAATAGATTAACAGGTTGTTGAAACATGTATCTGTGTCTTAGTGTCCACCACATGTCATTAGGTTTGCCATGCCTTGTGTAAGGAAGCATGGTTGTTTTACACCACACACACAGTCCTACACACACACAACACACCACACCAAACCCACACACACACACACACACCACACCACACACACACACACACACACACACACACACACACACTGTTTGGTCTGCTGTTAAATTTGTGCTGTTTGCAGTGTTCTCTGTCTTTCTACCTTTAGTCATACTTAATTTGTGCCCTCGTCCCCACAGGAGGCCCTTTAGTCTTGCTGTTCATGTAAAATAAAAACAATTTGTGTCCTAATTGACTTGCCTGGTTAAATAAAAAAGGTTTAATTTCTAAATCTGGGACATATGGAAAATTGTTTAAAGATGGGCATACCTATAGATCATTTAGCTGTTTGATTGTGCATCAATCGACTCAAGGCGGGTTAAATAAATGTTATACTTTAAAGTACAATGGTGACACCAAAATGATACGTCCCAAAAAGTACAATGGAAACCAAAAAAGCATAAGTCCCAAAAAAGTGACTATGGAACCAATAGCATAGTTCCAAAAAAACGTACAACGGAACCCAAAAATTATAGTCCCCAAAAGTAAACTGGATCCAATAGGCATAGTTCACAAAAAGTATAATTGAAACCAAAAGCATAGTCACAAAAAAGTTACAATGTACCATCAAACATAGTCCCAAAAGTACAATACAAATCAATAGGCATAGTCACAAAAGTATAAATGGAACCACATAGCATAGTTCACCAAAAGTTATAAATGGAACAATTAGCATAGGTCACAAAAAGGTATAATGGAATCAAAATTAAAATCACAAAAAGTTACAATGGAAAACCAATCTATCATGTGTTAGAACACTGTATACTCTCATATCTCCCCAATATGCCAGTACAGAAACATAGAATTAGCATGTAGCACTCTGATACTCTCTATTTCCCCACATTTACAGTACAGAACAGCAGAATTAGAATGTAAAAAGGAATGATGATTTCCCCTTTTCCATAATTGTTCATTGGATTTAGAATGGTGGACCGGCCGGGCCAATTTTGTTGTTAACCATTTTCAAGTGTTAAACTGTTTATGTTAACTTGATGATTATCACAAACAACATTCATGTAAGAAACAAAGAAAAGTCACAGCAAGAGAAGTCCTAACGCAGTGAATGTGGAGATAGATATATATAGAAATATAGAGGTTGTTAGATACAGAACTAAAACAGATTAGAAATGGGGCATGGTGTTCGTTACGTAGTTGAATGAGGTCCCATATGTGTTTCTCAGAGAGAGTCCACGGTAACGTTTCCCCACCCAGAGGAGAGGGTGGACAGGGGGAACCTTGCGGGACGAGAGAGACAGGAGGAGGGGACTATGGTCAGAAACTACATCCATTAAGATGTAACAGCTAAAAACACAGGCCCAGAGATAAGAGCTAAAAACACGCTAGCTAAAAAAAAAACTAAATGTGAAAGGGATACAAATAAAGGACATACCCTTAAAGTAACATGATTAATGGGATTTTTTTTCATTTTTAACACAACTTATATTTCCAAGATATCATCAAGAATACTTACAGATTGAAGGAGGGGAGAGGTCTTTGTACGGCCAAACATTTATTTCCAGTGCACAACTTCCAGGAAGGTGAAAGAAATCCACGGACGCAAGTCAGAGAAAGGGGCTGGGGGCAGTGGGCCAGGGGCAGAGAGGAAGAGGTGACAAAGCTGAAATCCTTTGCAGGGGGCCAGAGAACCGGGCGACGGATTTACATCTTCGACACAAAACGCTTCATCAATGGGGAGAGGGGGGGAGTGAGAGGGGGGGAAGGGGTCAATTGTCAGTGTCAGGACCCTACAATGATCCCATTTAGTGTCTACAAAAAACCATGGTTATAGTAATAAGGTGGTCCGCCTGGGAAAACGGACCTCCCTCAAGGTTCTTAATGATGGAACAATCCATCTCCATCATCTGACATCAACGAGACCATGTTTTCACAAAGCTCAGGCCGACTGGAGAGAAGGGGGAAGGAAATCAGAGGAGCACTTCACACAACTCATTACTTTATGGCCCAGTGTTCTGTCTGGTGCTCTTGTGTCAGAGGGAACTCAAAAAGGGGGGTGACACACCCCCAACACCCCCAATTCTATCCAAGTCTCCTGTTCCCTTTTAAAGTAGGTTACACGGGTACCTCCTCGTCTTCCTCAATCTTTAATATTCCATTATTTCTGGTTCTTCGTCCTCATCTTACTCCCTATGTAAGGATGGTCAGAGTTGTCAGGTGGTCAGGTGGTTGGAAGAGAGAGAGGAGAGAGGAGAGAGAGAGAGAGAGATGGAGAGAGCGAGATGAGAGACGAGGATGAGAGAGAGAGAGAGAGAGAGAGAAACTGGAAAGTGGAAAGTGCTTCAATGGTTGCTTGCCCATGCTAAAACTGGCTTATGGGCACTAGGAGTCCTCTCTCTATCTCTCTATAGAGTGACAGATGGGAAAACAAAACCTGACCCCGCATTTGGGCCCTGTGCTTACCGCCTGCACACTTCACGGCATATTTGTCTGTCCATTTCTCTCTGTGTTCAAAAGTATGATATTGAGTTCATTGGTTAAAACCTTCAGAATTAAACTCATAATTAACTCATTATAAAATGCTATATATGTTTTTTTTTTAAATGATTAATGGATGTTTTTGACAGACGGCACGGACGTCCTTACCCTGTGGAGGCGTAGTGGGAGCGCCTGGAGGAAGTGGTTGAGGCCTATAGGGTTGGGTCCTCTCGAGGAGGAGGGAGGGGTCTCTCGCATACAGCGGTCTGAGGTACCCTGAATCACCGCATGATGCTCTCAGCGTCTCCCCCCCCCCCCCCTGTACAGGAGGACAAAACAGCAGGCAGAGTCCACAATACTTTACATACAATTTTAGTAAATTTAGCAGACGCTCTTATCCCAGAGCGACTTACAAGTTAGTGAGTGCATACATTGTTCATTACAATGGAACCAATAGTGTTGTCCTAAAACGTACCAATGGAAATCAATAGCATTGTCCCAAACAGTACAATGGAACGCAATTCGCATAGTCCCAAAAAGTACCCAATGGAAACAATAGCATTGTCCTAAAGTTTACCAATGGATACCAATAGCATGTCCTAAACCGTACCAAATGTAACAACCAATAAGAATAGTCCCAAAAGTACAAACCAGAAACAGTAGCATAGTCTAAAAAGGTAGTGCAGCCTGTTCTATCACTTATGCCCCCCGTGGTGGGTCTGGTAGTGCCAGCCTTGGTCTATACTATCCACCATGTGGGGGGTCTGGTAGTGCAGCCTGTCTATACTAGTCCCCCTGTGGTGTGGGGTCTGGTAGTGCAGCCTGTATTATACTATGCCCCCTGGTTTTGGGGGTCTGGTAGTGCAGCCTGTCTATACATGTCCCCCGTGGTGGGGGTCTGGTAGTGCAGCCATGTCATTACTATACCACCTGTGGTGGGGTTCTGAGAGTGCAAGACTGTCTATACTATGCCCACCTGTTGTGTGGTCCTGGTTAGTGCAGCCTGTCTATTACTATTGCCCCCTGTGGTGGGGTCTGGGTAGTTGCAGGGCCATGTCTATACTATGACACCTGTGGTGGGGTTCTGGTTTTATAGTGCAGCCTGTAGTATACTAGCCCCCTGTTGTGTGGGTCTGGTAGTGCAGCCTGGTCTAATACTATGCCAGATCCTACAGGGGAGGGAGGGGAAGAGAGCGGATGTTGTCCAAACCGTCATGAGACGAGGTCTTTGAGCAGGCCAGGCCTTCCCCGGGAAGAAGAGCAGCTCCGTTCTTGTCCGAGTTTAGAGCTTGAGGTGGTGGGCTCCGACATTTCCCAGCTGAGATATCTGCCAGGCACGGCGAGATGTGTGTCGACACCCTGGGTGTCCAGTTATGGGGGGGAAGGTGAAAAGTAGGTGAATGTCATCGCATAGTAATGATAGGAGAGGACTATGTGAATATACGATGGAAGCTGAGTGGACTTGGTTTATAGAGAGAAAGAGGAGAGGGGCCTTGAAACCGAAGCCCTCATGGAACATTGTAGTGTAGTGATGGCCGAGTTGGACGTCATAACCCGGCAGTCCCCGCGGTTATATCCGGTTATATCCACGGGCGAGGACGGGGTGTAGGGTCATAAAATATTGTGTGAGAGAAGGCAGGTTTGGTGGTGGGGCTCGGTTGAATAAAGAGGAAAACAAACACCTTAAAAAAATCCATAAAATTTATAATTGTTGTGCAATTTATAACAGGGCTACATTGAGGTTTTTCCTTTCATTATTTGAGGCTGGTATCAGTGCATATAGCCTGAACTTTAGGGCTGAAATGACAACGCCCCAAATCTCCTACACATCCAATCACCTAATAATGATTTTTGGGAAACGGGAAGAAAAAAAAGTTAAACTCATCCACAGCAGGAAAAAAGACATTGTGGAAGTTTAATTCCATAAGACAAAAGCTGTGAAAAGGAGAGTTGAAAATAACGAGAAGCGGAGGGCCAGAAAAAGTCCCCGGGGCTGCAGTTTGCGGCCTGAGCACTCATTGTTGAATTTGCGATGTAAGAAACTTGTTGTGTAATGTTTATGTCCAATGGCCGATGAGCACTGATATCGTTTATGTATAACTTCTCTTCAAATGACATGGATTGAAAAGGAGTTTTGCCAGTAGATTGATTTGGCATGATGATGGAACTGCTTGGTTCTAGCTTGCTAGCTAAGATTTTTGAAAGTATGATTGTTGGACATGAATCAGTCCAATCAAACAAAAATACGGTAGATATAACGTGATTTTATGTCATTTTTCTATGGCCAATTGGGAACATTGGGCCTTCTTGGTATGGTCACTTGTAACTGTAAGTCTCATGTCAGGCACATCAAAGGGCTTGGAATTTTTCAAGCTCTACCGCGGGAGTTTCCCCATGCGTACAGAAAAACACTGAGCCAACAACGGCGCAAAACTAGAGAACATTACCAAACCCCTACGCTCAGTATTTTCCCGCTGGCTGCACCAAACCTACCACAGAAAGCACTGATGAGTAGCTGAACACAACACCTGCATTTTGGAGTGCCTTACTCAAGAAAGCAAAGAAGGAGGACCAGGTTTTGTAGCAGCTTAATAAAAACTCAATGCTTTCTCTCTTTTTTTACATTGTTTGCAAAAAATGATATGTGACACGTATTAGTGCCAAAATAAACAGGCCAAAACAAGCAACAAACAAAAAAAGCTTAAACAGGTGGGCACAAAACAACAGGTGGCGCCTCTGCACCAGCGGCCCTGAATGACGTGTTCGCCACTGCATGTATTTAGAAATTTTAGGACAAGTTGGACTAACAAATAGCCTACCAAAATGTCGGGAAATTATAAGCAGAAACATGTTCCTAAATCCTGAACCCCCCTGTTCAACAAATCATTCTGCCGTCTTTGACTGTTAAGCCTATAGTTTTACATTTCTATATTTGCGGGTTAGGGTTGGGTCGAGGACCTCAGATTTCACTGATCAACATCTTAGTTCGGGCGGTTGTTGATGGGTGATTTAGCAATTGCGGGCAGGGTGCGGTCAACAAACAGCCTGACCAAGGCCACATTGTAGGTGTTGATCTGTGTACAATGGCTGCCATCATGGGTTCCCAATAGGCAGGAAAGACAAGAAACAAACAGCAGCGTGGAAAGAGTTATGGAATCAATGTATTAATAGTTTCAGCAACGCATATTACTTCACTGTATGTATTATCTTAACTTTTGAGCTTATTTAACAACATGATGTGTATTAACTGATTGAGGGGGGGACTTAAACCAAACTTGTAAAAACTGCAAAGGTAAAACATGTACTTAAATGTATCTAAAAAATAGGTCAATAATGAAAAAATGTTGATGATAAAAACAAGGTGATATCATTGACAATCTGAATGATATCGGTATTACATTAATAATTAAAAATAAAGAATTAAGTATACAAATATGCAATTAACACATTCTGACAACAATACAAAGTTAAATCATTATTAAACCACATCAGGAGAAACATGGTCCAAGAGCTAGAAAATATTAAAAAAGCTGTTGTCAGTATCCATTAGGTCGCTGAGGAAAATGTAAGGGCCTAATTTTATGTCACCACTATATATACAAAAAGTATGTGGGACACTCTCATATAGTCAAACGTGGCAGTAGAAATGGCCTTACTGAACGAGCTCAGTGAAACTATTCCCAACGTTAGCAGCTTTTCATAGGATGCCACCTTTCCAAAAAAGTCTGTGAAATCCAAAATTTCCGCTAGAGCTGCCCCGGGGTCAGCTGTAAGTCGCTATTTGTGAAGCGGGAAAAATGTCTATGAAGTAACAACTGCTCTAGCACGAACTGGTCGGCCACCCAACAAAAGCTCACAGAAACGGGACCGAGTGAAAATAATCAACACATTCACTACTTAGTTCAAGCCGCACATAAAAACCTAAGAGTCAACCATGGCGCATGCCAAAGCCCTCTGATGGATGATGGAGTGAGTTAAAGTCGCCGCCATTGAGACTCTGGGATTTAGGAAATGGTTCTCTGGAGTGATGGAATCCACGCGTCACACTACTGGTAGTCCGACGGACTACTCTGGGTTTGGCGGATGCCAGGAGAATGCTACCTTCCCCCAATGCAATAGTGGCCAAAACTGTAACGTTGTGGTGGAGGAAGGAATATTGGGTCTGGGGCTGTTTTCATGATTCGGGGTTTAGGGGGGCCTTTAGTTCCAGTGAAGGGAAATCTTAACGCTACAGCATACAATGGGGGACCTTCTAGACGAGTCGTGCTTTTCCAACTTTGTGGCACAACGTTTTGGGGAAGGCCCTTTCATGTTTCAGGCATGGACAATTGCCCCCGGCACACAAAGCGAGGACCATACAGACAATGGTTTGTCGAGATCGGGTGTGGAAGAACTGGACTAGCCTTGGCCACAGACGCCCTGACCTCAATTATGGAGTTAGGTCCCCCTTTGATTTTGAATGAGATTTTTCGAAGAGAGCAGGGTGTCCACATACCTTTGGTCATGTCTTATCTATCTCTTATGGTACGTCACACATGGACCTTTGTCATAGTATGGGTTCATCTATCCAGACTCACAGGATTCCCCTCAGCATAATTTTTAGTGAACCAGAAAGGTTGTGTGTGACTGTACCACTGGATATGTGTAAGGGGGGGCCCCCCCAGACAGCTCCCACCGTGGTGAACCCCTTCAAGGCACACAGATACTCTGAGGGGTGTAAATCACAACTCCAGTCAGTCGGACCCAGTTACCACTGAAACACACAGTCATACGTCCAAAAGGACATTAAAGTCAGCTCAAAACATGTAATTCTGCAACAGTGCTGCTGACACAATCCACACTGTTTTTGCTGTTTCATTCACAAAGCACTTTGTCTTACACTGAGCTGTGTTCAGATTGCAACCACACAAAACACCTTTAACGATGTGATGGTGTGCAGAACAGCTCTAAAATCTAAAACAAAGGAAGTGAAACAATGCAACATTTCAGATGAACATTTCAGGAAACACAAAACCAAAAAAACTCTATGCTGATTGTTTAATAGTATTTATAAATAAGGTCTATAGATTGAAATAAAAAAACAATATGTGAAGTGTATTACTAAAAAAAAGATGAGAAATGAGACCATACCTGCCTACCAGGACCAGAGAAAGACACCCAAACACCACTGCCTGCGTTCCTTCAAGGTTGTATCCTTCCCCACCTGCAGTCTTCAGACCACATAAAGGAAGAGACAACCTAAAGGCACCACGTTTTAAACTGGGTGAATAACGTGATATGTTACATTTTAGGGTGGTGAACAAACAATGTCTTATTGTATAGATATGTTGTACCATAAAAACCACGTTTCCCCTGATTGTTTTAAACGTGTTTCCATTACCATCTAGGGACCATAACGTATAACCCATTTGAGACCTGGAGGGTTGTTATCTGGAATTGTGTGTTGATTTAAAAAAATACAAAATACAAAGTGTGTTTACTGCAAATGGGTTCTCATGTTCACGTGTGTACTGAAACCATATACTATGTAAAACTATTATGACCCCACATTGTGTTATTATGGCCTTATTTTGTCTTTTTTTAATTTATGATTCTGTGGCGAAGGGGACGGAGCTGGGGGCAATTCATAATCGTCTGATCTAAAGTGAATACCTACGGTTGTTGTACTTTATAGCCAGGACCCAGTAAAAACTGGCACTTGGCCTGAAACAGATGAGCATGTGTGTGTGTGTTATCAGTCCTGCAAAAGGAAGCGCCAGTTTTCAAGAATAGAGGAGTTACATCTTGGTCCACCACTTTGATTGACAATTCAAACACACCAAAATTAGTTCCCGCAAAACACCAGTCTCAATGTCAACAGTGAAGAGGCGAACTCACGATGCTGACATAGGCAGAGTTTCCAAAGAAAAAGTTCAGTGTCTGTGTTCTTTTTGCTTCATCCTTATCTTTTATTTTTAGTGGCCAGTCTGAGATATGTATTTTTCTTTGCAAACTTCTGCCTAGGTCAGGCATGCCCGGAGTCGCCTCTTCAACTGTGATGTTGATGTACTGGTTCTGGGTTTAGCGGGTTACTATGTAATAAAGAAAAGATGCCAGTTGAGGGACACATGTGAGGCCAATTCTGTTTTTCAAAAAACCAGACACTCCATGTATTGTCCCTCTTGCCTCAGTTGTGCACACGGGGCCTGCCCATCTCTCTTTTTCTATTCTGGTTAGAGCCAGGTTTGCGCTGTTCTGTGAATGGAGTAGTACTACCCCCCAAAAAAACAAAAGCGGGGGCGTGTACGAGATTCTTCAGTTTCTTGGCAATTTTCTCGCATGGAATAAGCCTTCATTCTCAGGAAAAAACAAGAAAGAGAACTTGACGAGTTCAGAAGAGAAAGTCTCTTGTTTTCTGGCAATTTTGAGGCCTGTAAATCGAACCAACCAATTAGCTGATGCCACCACCATACTCAACTAGTCATCAAAAATAGTCTAAATTGGCTTTTCTTTCAAAAACCAAGGGAAATATATAAGTGGAACCCCAAACTTTTGAAACGGTAGTGTGCCATTCAAGTAAGCTTGCTTCTGATTTGTCAGTCCTGAGGGTTTCCCAGAGATCAAATGTTAGCATAGTTTTTGTTTGATAAAATCCAATTTTTATATCAAATGTTAGGGAACTGGGTTCAAACAGTTTGACCCCCTGCTGTTCACTTGGCTAGATGTGTGAAGGGTTAGTGTATTTTCTGTAGGAAGCTACTGATCAATCAATGTATGAATAGTCCTGGGAGTGTGGTAAACATATATTTTATTATTCCATAGCATTTTGATATGTTCTCTATAGTTATGTACGTGAAAATGTACAAATTGGGACCAATTCGGGAAACATTTGGGAAAAACTCTTTAGCGAAAAATATTTGGTAAGTTGTAATGTAATTCTTCACGGATCAATCTGAAAAACTTTGCACCCAGATTCCTACATCACTGTGGGGGACGTCGCTTGCATTTCAAAGATGATGGCCCAAAAAAAAAAAAATACATTTCTAATGTGTTATATTCTCCTCCATTCATTTCAAATTTTCCACCAAATGTCTCAAAGTGTTTCTTTTCAAAAATGGTACTCAAGATATGCATGTTCCTTGCTTCAGGTCCTGAGCTAACAGGCAGTTAGATTTTTTGGGTTATGTCATTTTCTGTGAAAAATTGAAACAAAAGGTGTACGATCCTTTTTAAAAACTTAGGGTCATTTCAGTGACTTAGAAATAATAATTCTGAGGTTCATGAGACAACTCAGTTACACACCTGACCTCTGTGTGTGTGTAATGAAAAACTCGTACAGCAATATTTGAATTATTTGAATCAGCTGTTGTAGTGCTCGGGCAACAACCAAAATGTGCACCCTTTGGGTGAACCCCAGGATCGAGTTTAGGAAACTTGCTAGCCTAGCCACTCATGGTTCATGTTGTTATTAATGGACGCCATCATGTGTCCCAATATGCAGAAATTACAAGACACGTTGATCTTATTACAACACCTGATTGCTTATATAACTGTATGACACTGAAAACACAATGTTAAAAGACTGCCAAATGGTTAAAAAATGTATGTAATGTTACTGATTGATTTTATATAAAAAAAACAAGCCCATTATCATGACACTCTGAACAATATAGTAATTAGGTAATATAAACATATAAAATGGCTGAATGATGTCCTGACAGCAATACAAAAGTAAATTCATCATTAATCACATCAGGAGCAACTTGGCCCAAGAGCTAAAAAGATAAAAAAAACGCTGGTATTGAATATTATCCATATTAGTTTGCTGAGGGAAAGTAGTTACTATGATGTCATAAAAAAAATCTGTAAAAAGCAAAAATACCATAGAAAAAAAGATCAAGAAAATATAATCTTAAACTTAGATTGGTCCACCAAGAAAAGTGAGCTATTATATCATCAAAAAATATGGAAATGGGTAAAAATCCCATTGAAAAAAAGCAGACAACATAACCCATCCCCATTCATTTCATTTTCCTAATAACATAATGATCATTATGAGAAAAAACACAAATTCTATACCAGGGCATTTACTCCAAAAATTTTAAAAGTTCATGGTCTGGAAAAACTTCTAGATATTGATAAGCAAGAGAATAGAGGTGTAAGGCCTTAGCTTTGGCTTGGAACGTAAGATCTTCAGTCCAGGAATCTGTGGGTGTTTATCTTCAGTCCAGATTCTGTTGGGTGGTTCTCTTCAGTCCAGGTGTTCTGTGGTGGTTAGCTTCAGGTCCAGGTTGTTGTGTGGAGGGTTGTCTTCAGTGGGGAGAGTCCCCTCACATTCTTGAAAGAAGACAGTTACTGAAATTTTAGCATTTCCTCTAACATTTTTATGGACACCACTACACCACACACAACACACACTTACTGACCAGGGTGTCGTACTCTGGTGGACCTTGTCTTGATGTTCAGAGGCTGTGTACGGGGTCACTGTTAGAGGTCAGGATGGGACACTCTGAGAGAGAGATGAGAAGAGAGAGAGGACTGGAGGAGACGCGAGAGGAGAGATGAGAGAGGTAAAACAATGAAAAATGGTAGAAAGAGGACCTGTCGTGGACCACAAGTAAATTATGTTGGGCAGGTGTGAAGATGGAGTGATGTAACTCAGGTTGTTTCACAACTTGGGCTGCGGACACCCCCTTGGTGCACGGTTCGTTGTTTTGCCCTAGCACTGACACACAGCTGATTTCAAAATATCAAGCTTGACGAATGAGGGGGGGCATGACTGAATTTTTTGGAAATCAGGGTGTAAACTGATGAAATCACCTGTGTGTCTCGTGTGTCTACTGCTGGCTTCAACTTCCTCCTCTGAATCTTCCTGTAAAAGAGATCGGTAGGACACAGAGTGAGTTATGCTCTCTACTGACCCTCTTACTGGAAGTTAATATAATAATTTATGCCATTAAGCATGGGGGGTCGAACCACTACCCTGGCGGTTTACAAGCGCAATTGCCTCTACCATGAATTAATACGAATTAATGAAATGAATTAAGTTAATAACAAATCAGAGTGCTAAGGTAAATATGAATTTTTATACTGACCTGAGCCACATGAAGCCAGAGAGAGCAGAGGATGAGAACCAGAAACAACAAACTATGATTCCTACAGCTGTAGTCATAACACTGATGTTTGTTTCCCTAATAATATATGAATCTGGCTGATGTGAGTACATGGCATGATATAATAAAACTAAAAAAATGAAAGTGTAAATCCAGGGGGACATTAATTTTGGGGGGGGGCAATACCTTGTTAAAAGGGATCTTATAAACCCAATGTATTAGTGATAAACTAAGGGAGTAATAAAACACCAAAAAGTATAATGATTAAGGATTCAACTTGAAACATGTAGTGTTTTGTATTGAAGTATTGAAGATTAATCCTTTACCTGCTACAATGATCATCAGGAGCTGTAGAGTACTAGATGCTTATTGTATTCTCAGCCCTCAACAGTAGTATTCTCCCCCACTGTCCTCAGAGCTGATGTTAGTGATGCTGCTAACTGTTCCTGATGCTTTTTGGTTGAAGTTCCATTCGTCCTGGTACAGGTGTAATTTGTCCACAGTGGGGGTTGGCAATCACTGCTGGCAGGTCAGAGTCACTGAACTGGCCTTCTCCACTATTTCAACCAGCGGGACTGACTGACACGGATGTGTTCCCTTGGGCCCAATATGGTTGTTGAAGTGACAGAATAAATAAAGAACTCATATAACAATGTAAGGCACCAAGAGATGATGTAAAATTACTAATTAGATTAAGAATATTACACTGACATGTAGAACCATGTATTAGAGAGCATGGCTATCAATGACTTTTTACAGTAGATATATCAACACCCATTGTACTCACATCTGACAGTGAGGAGCTTCTTGGAGGAAAAGGATTCTCTCACACGCCTTCTAGAAGCACAGGAGGGCGTTCCCTGCATCCCTCACTGCAGACTGGGGTCTAGGATCAGGGCTGTTATAAACTGCTGATTGTGTTGATCAGCCTGATGTCGTTCTTGTACCAGAGTGTAGGTGGGGTTGAGGGGGACCCGACTGTACAATTGGTTCTACATCTCAGTGTGGACTCTCTCCCCCTCTGACACACATAAAGTATTATCCATTCTCCAACAGGATACCTAAGAGGGAAACATAAGTCATATATTTGACTCCAGGACAGGCGCCCTGTTGTGATGTGATTAGACTTGTACTATGTACAGTAGTAAACTGTTATGTAGAAGTAGTACCTGTGGACAGTCAAGAATCACCACCAGAATTCCAGAAAGAAAGTCTCACATCAATCTGTTGTTCGTAATCTTGGAATTTGTATTTCAGGCCGAGTCATTCTCTGTCAGGTCTGTGATATCATTGTGTGGTGATTCTCTGTGTCCTGTTGTACCTCACACGAACCTTGCATACTCTGAGTATGAAAAACTGAGAATCTACAGGGTCCTTTTGTGGGTAAACCAGAAATTGGAACCTTCCTTCCTTATATAACTCAACTGGGATGAGTGTCAAGAGCAAGGAGATGTCCACTGTGGATTGCTTTAAGACACAGATTCTTCTGTTGGTGTAAGGTCACACTCCAAGCTAGTTCTCATCACGAACAAACACCTGAAAAAATAAAGCGGGGCTACTCGGTTAATAGTTTTTACGTTCCCATGTCCTGTTTCTTTGGGTGTCAAGTTAAAAGAAGGGAAAGTTGTTAACTTTCAAGTAGTTTCAGTATAAAATTCATAAACCATTTATAGCTGTTGGTATTGGTAGAGTTTAAAAAACACTGTGTTTTGAAATCCACACTGGATTTGTATCTCCACTCACAGGGGGGGACGGACTGCAGGACGAGCGGAGGAAAACTCATGGCCTTGTACAGCCACAAGGAGTAGCTGCCTGCATGTTAATGGAGGAATGGAGTAATTGTTACGTTTTTTTTTTTTTTTTTCGGGGGATGTTGCTCTCATATAGATTATGTCAGTTCTTGTACAGATGTAGGTGGGGTTACCAGTCAGAGGGACAGTGGTTGCTACAGGTTCAGTTGTCTTGGAATATTATATCCCATGTCTCTCACCTTTAGATCTAAAAGGGAGAGGGTTATGAAAACAACAACAATTGTCTGTCAGTTTACCACCCATCTTCACTGTTCTCATTAGAAACATGTAATAAATTAAAACTTGTTTGTTACTATTACTAGTTATGTAATACCTGTGAGGGACTGAGAGTGAATCATTGGGAGGCCATCTTTCCATTATGAGTTGTCTTGTTATATTGAAGCGATATGTTCGCTTTGTCACTCTCTCTCAGGTCTGTGATTCTCAGAATGCCAGTCCTTCTCTGTAGCTCCCAAATGGTACTACCACCACGACCTTCGTATTTAGGGTCCAATCTCAAAGAATCATAAGGCTTACCATTCAACCATTGGTTTACAACCAGATTTCTCTGTGTGACTTGGGTCAAACGGGGATATGTACAGGGCAGCGCAGAGGTTCCACTGATGACCCCTTTAAGGTACAGACACTACGCAATAGTATTTTGCCCTAGCAACAACGCTGGAAACACCAGTGCCATGTCAAAGTAGTTTCAGTATAAACCATAACCATTAAGAGAAAACTTCATTTGTGGTTTGTCAAGTAAATAAAACAACCACAGACATGACAATGATTATATACCAAAATACATGTTACAAAATGTGCAGGATACTGTAGAAAACCCAATACAACAAATGTTTACATTTCGTATTATCACACTACACGGCCAAAAAGTATGTGGGAGGGACCTGCCAGGTCTGACTTCTCATTCCCAAAAATCATGGCCATTTATTTGGAGTTGTCGTCCCCACTTTGCTTGATTATTAACAGCATTTTCCGTCACTATACGAGAGGATTTTCACTAGATGTTGGAACATTGCTGTGGGACTTGATTCCATTCAAGCCACAAGAGCATTATGTTGAGGCTCGGGGCACTGATGGTTGGCACTTAGGGGCCGGCTCGCCAGTCGGTGTTCCAATCATCCCAAAAGTGTTCAATGGGGTTGAGGTCAGGGATCGATGCAGGTCCAGTAAAAGTTCTTCCACATCGATCTCGACAAAAACCAATTTTCTGGTATGGGAACTCGCTTTGTTCACGGGGACATTGTCATTGGCTGAGACAAGAAAAGGGCCTTTTCCAAATGGTTGCCACAGATAGAAGCCACAGAATAGATCGAGAATGTCATTGGTATGCTGTAGCGGTTTAGATTTACCTTCAAAAAACTAAAGGGACCTAGCCCAAACCCATTATTCCTTCCTCCACCAAAACTATAAAAGTGTGGAACTACGCATTGGGGCAGGTAGCGTTCTCCTGGCATCACCAAAAACCCAAGATGTGGTCCTGTCGGAACTGTCATGATGGTGGAAGTGGTGATTCAATTCACTCCAGAGAAAAACTAGTTTTCCACTTGATCCAGAGTCCAATGGGCGGTTGAGCTTTCACCACCCCAGGGCATACGTTTGCATTGCGCATGGTGATCTTAGGCTTGGTGTGCGGATGCTCCGGCCATGGAAATACCACATTTCATGAAAGCTTCCTGGAGGTAGTTTGGAAAACTCTGTAGTGAGTGTTGCAAAACTGAGGACAGATGACTTTCAGCCCCCAGTGGGTTCCGCTTCCAACTGTGAAGATTGTTGTGCCTACCATTTCGAGGATGAGACGTTATTGCCTCCTAGGACGTTTCCACTTCACAAAACAGCCAGCAGTGGACCGGGGAAGCTCTTTCCCCCCCCCAGTGCAGAAATTTGACGAAGTGACTGTAGTGAAAGTTTGGCATCCGATGTGATGGTGAACGTTGAAAGTCACTGAGCTCTTCAGTATAAGGCCAATTTTAACTGCTAATGTTTTTGTCTATGTAGATTTGCAATGGCTGTATGCTTCGAATTTTCATACACCTGTCAGCCCAAAAAACTGGTGGGTGGGAACTAGCCAAAATCCAAATACTTTTGTATTTATAAGTGTTTAATTCTAGTATTAATTTTCAATAGTTCAGTCATGGAACGTAAAAAAGCAAGTGTTATGGTCAATCCTGTTGGAAAAATTCCAGTCAATTCAGAAAGAAAGTAAATTCCAAATTTCCATTCCAATTCTTCAAATGTTCCATAATGGAAAGCATTGAAAATAAATGGAATTGAATTTTCAAAGTCTACTTACTGAAAATTGAAATGGAATTGACCCAAAACCCTGCTGGTGGGTTGACAACATTATAAATCTGCTACTGCTGGCTTGATGTGGGCTGACGGTGTGAATGGAACCTAACCATCACTCACTGCGGTGTGAAAGATAAAACTATTGAATGTGAAGTGGAGACACCTAACCGAACCACACCAGAAATAACATTTATGATTTCTTATCCTTTTTAAGTAAATGGTCTGTAAGATTGTTGAAACAGGAGCAACTAAAAGATAAGAATGAAAGGACCATTACCTGCTACAAGACCCAGAGAAAGACCACCAACCACACTATCTGCGTGTTCTCAAGGCCATTGGGTTGCATCCACCCACCCTGCCGACGTCTTAGAAAACATAAACACAACAACTCAACTCTATAGCTGGTGAATAAGTACACCTGATACATTGAACTATTCACAAAGTGTCTCTGGGAGTATACCAGGAGTGCGGATCTAGGATCAATGTAACTTTTTTAGATTATTATTATGGACCAGGAGGGACCTGATCTACATCAGCAACTCATACACTGAGGGACACTAAATGGAATACTGGCACTGAATGTAAAACACCAACACACCACAGCTCCAAAAACAAAACCAAAAAGTAAAATGATTCAGTAAGTCGCAACATGTGATTTATGACTAAAACATAAATATAATAATAATAACACATAATCAACATGTGGATTCTTTCCGGTCTTTGTGAATTACTGTCTGTAAATGTACAGTCTACTGTACTATGTATGTAATGGGTGTGGACTTGTGGCATGTCTGTCTACATATGGTCTATTTAAGATGATGACTGTTGTATGATGCAAAAAAAAACCAATTTCCTAAGGTATACATAAAAGACATTCATCATCAACAAAACAACAACAACAACATTCACTTATGAACAGATCTGGTAAGTACTGTAAAACACATATTTCTACAATTGATTGTTCTGAAGCTTGTTTTATTCTTAAGAAAAACCCCAAATATAGGTGGTAAAAAATGTTCAATCCTTTCTACGGTCCATCAAAGCTGTACAGCAAGCCTAAAGGACTGACCACCAGTTCAATGATGATAGCTCCTATCCCCAAGCCTGTGAGGATAAACAGCAAGTGGAACTGACACACACACACACAGACACACACACAGCAGTTACACTGAAGCAGGGATTTCAAAATTGTTTGCGTTGCAGGTATAATGTTAATTACCCTCAAGTTATATGAGATTTATGGCTACTAAAACAATAACCCAAAAAAAACTATATTTCAAGATAGTGTACAAGTATGAACTTACAGCGTGAAGTGAAGAGAGAGAGGTATTGTTACAGGTGTGTCAACTAACTGGCAAAGTGTGTGGGGAACGTGCTAGTAAAGTGTCAGTCCTGTGTTGATAACGATATTTAAAGTAGGGTCAGGGGCCACAAGTAGGCTGATGCAGGAAACTGGTACTTTCCTTCCTCTGTTAAGTCATTAACATGCATGATGACAGGCAACAGAAGTCGAGGAGAAGGGAGGTTTACTGTAAGTAGAGTGGGCCCCACAGTTTGCGAAAAATGGACAAAATGTTCCCCATGTCCATATTTCTTTAATACAGGGAAACCATGTTAAACCCTTAAAGGTCGATGGTCCACCACCCACGCATAATTAGAGCATTAGCATAACAATAAAAAATCCCCCATACACAATCTGTCCAGTGGAAGCTAGAGATATCTGGTGGTTTTGCATTAGATTAACGTCTCAATCCACCGCGTTCCACTATGTTCGCACTTCTGGCATCTGCAGTGAAAGGTGGACAAGAAGCTTAGAGCGGTGTTTGTCAGGGACCATGAGGACATAACGAAAAAATCGGTTCTTTCTCATAAGATTTTTACTCTACAAACCCCCACAAGCGGTTTTGGACCGTCTCTGAAGTCGGTTACAGGGGTCAATCTGCCAAATTCTGTCTGTAGCATCCTGAACAGTTTGGGCCTAATAATATGGAAAGGTTGAGACTCACCAAAACACGTACGTTCTGTCGGTGTTTTTGCTCGAGGGAACGACCACAGGGCCTCACAAAGACTCGTCTTGAAGGTCCCTGGGACCAGTTGAAAAAAAATATGGGAAAGTATATACAGTATGCAGACTGTTCAGTGCCAAACAAGACGGGTTGAAACTAACATGTAAACATCTAATTACAATATCCTGATCTTTCTTATATCTCTAAGAGAGATAGGTTTCTTAAAATCCAAAAATCAAATAAGCTAAAATAGCCTTGGTATGACCTTCTAAAATATAAATTCCCATTATAGGAGGCACCTCTTCCATCTGGTTCTAAAAAACTATATCCTCTAAGGAAGAAACACACTCCATCACCATTGAATGGTGGAAAGCATCTCCTGGGCCTGGGAGGGAGAGAGAAGAGACACACACACACACAGTATGGAAAACCACAAAGACACCTGCTTGTGCTCCCTTGCCGTCATTTGTCTGTCCTTTGGTACATTTCAAAAGTTTGATATGAGTTGATTGGTAACACTTTAGAATAACTCATAATTATCCCATTATAAAATGCTTAAATATGTTTATAAATTGATAGTTGATGTTTTGACAGAACCAGACAAATGTTCGTAACCCTGTGGTGGAGTACTGGGAGGCTGAGGAGGTGTCTGGAGCATATATGGTTGGTTCTCTGAGGAGAGGAGGGGTTCTCTGCATCCCAGAGGTTCTGGGTTACATGGATCATCAGGCCTGGTATATGCTTCCCATGCTGAAATGGACAGGAGGACAAACAGGCTGCACCTGTCAAAAAAGTTCTAGTTTTGTGTTTTAATCTGACCATATGAACATTCTCCCAATCCCTCTTCCTGGATCATCAAAATGCACTCTAGCAAACACAACAGGACGGGGCCTGGACATGGTACTGCTTAAGCAGAGGGGAAATGTTCTGGCACTGCAGGAATTTGAGTCCCTGGCGGCGCTAGTTGTGTACTGATGGTAGGCTTTGTTATTTTGGTTCCCCAGCTTCTCTGTCAGGTCATTCACTAGGTCCCACCGTGTGGTCTGTGGATTTTTGATCACCGTCTTGTGTGATTTTTTTTTTTTTTCTCCTTCCTTTTTTTTTTCTGATCATTGATCCCACGGAGTGAGATTCTTGCGTGGAGCGCCCAGATCGAGGGAGATTATCAGTGGTCTTGTATGTCTACATTTTCCTAATAAATTGCTCCCACAGTGAATTTCTTAGTGCAGATTTCAGTCTTCCAGCCTGGTGCACGGGTCTACAATTTTGTGGTCTGGTGTCTTTGGACAGCTCTGTGGTCTTAG
Organism: Coregonus suidteri; assembly: GCA_036851935.1. Lineage (NCBI taxonomy): Eukaryota > Metazoa > Chordata > Actinopteri > Salmoniformes > Salmonidae > Coregonus > Coregonus suidteri. The sequence continues at coordinate 3,298 of JAGTTL010000284.1, read as the reverse complement.
GCAATAGTGGAGTTGGTAGTGTGACTGGTTTGAGTTGTTGTGGGACAGGTATTATTTTATACTGATGAACAAGTTCAAAAACAGGTGACAATTAATACAGGTAACGAGTGGAGGACAGAGGTTGCCTCTTAAAGAAGACGTTACAGGTCTGTGAGAGCCAGAAAATCTTGCTTGTTTGTAGGTGACAACAATACTTAATTTTCCACCATAATTTTCTGCACATAAATTCCATTAAAAAAAATCCTACAATGTGATTTTCAGGAATTTTTATCCTCAATTTGTCTGTCATAGTTGACGCTTGTACCTATGATGAAAATTAACAGGCCTCTCTCATCTTTTTAAGTGGGAGAACATGCACAATTGGTGGTCTGACTAAATACTTTTTTTCCCCCACTGTACATTTAGTTATTCATAAGGCCATTTAAGGGAAAACTGCCATTTTGTATCTATCCTCTATTTCTAGCACGACAATGAGGAACAACATACAAGTCAGGATTCTCAATCTTGTTATATGCGAACAGTCCCGAAAATTAGAAACCAAGCATTGAAAAAGGTCCACATTACTCAAGCCCCCTGATCTTTGGAATTGCCTCCAAGCCAAACCTAAAACTCCAGGACCTGGTGTTCCCTGGAGGAGTTCAAAGGACAAATAGATGAACCAGGTTGTGGAGGAATGTATCGTGTCTAGGTTGTCACCCCAATGTCCACTAGTTTGGCATTGTGCCAGTTATGTAAGGTAAGCCTGTGGTTTTACACCACAACCCACATGCATCAACAACACCACACCACACGCATACAACACACACACCACACACACACACACACAACACACCACCAGACACACACACCACAACTGTTTGTTCTGCTGTTTTGTATTTTGTGCTGTTGCCAGTGTCTTCTGTCTGTCTACACTTTGGTCATACTATTTTTGCCCCCGTCCCCACAGGAGGCCCTTTTAGCCTCGACCTGTCATTGTTAATAACACAATGTTCCTAATTTGAATGCATGGTTAAATAAAGGTTCATTCTAATCTGGACATATGGACATGTTTTAAGACTGGGTCATTACTATAGATCATTTAAGCTGTTTGATTTGCGTTCAATAGACTCAAAGCGGGGTAAATAAATGTTTTCCTAAAAGTACAATGTAACCAAAATGATAGTTCCCAAAAAAGTACACAATGGAACCAAAAGCATATCCGGAAACATACAATGGACGCAAAAGCATAGTCCCAAAAGTACCATCGAAAACCAATAGGCATAGTCACAAAAAAGTACAATGGAAAAACCCAATAGCATAGTCAGAAAAAGTACAATGGAACCAAAAAATATAGTCCCAAAAGTCAAATTGAACCAATAAGCATAGTCCCAAAAAGTACATGGAACCAATAGCATAGTCCCAAAAACATATATGAATCAAACTTGTAGTCAACAAAAGTACAAGCAAATTTTTTGGGATGTATCTAATGGTTCTCACAAAACACCCACTCTAGCTCTGCCACCTTTCACTGCAGAATTGCGGTAGTGCGGGGGGGGACATCGGCTGATTGAGTGACTTGAGAATGGCAGCCCAATCGCAGAAAAAAAATCTCTATCGTAAAAACTGAATCTGATTTTCGATGGTGATTATTTTTTTCGTTTGTCTCCAAGGCGTCGAGAGCGGCCCCTGGTTGGCATCTTGATAGTTGATGAACGCACAAAAACCTCTCTGTAGACACACTTGATACTCTCTATCTCCCCACACCTTGCAGTACAGGAACATAGAATTAGAATGTAGAACTCTGGATTTACTCTCTATTTCCCCACATTTACAGTTAAAGAACACAGAATTAGAATGTAAAAAGAATGATGATTTCCCTTTTCCATAAATGTCAAATGATTAGGAAGGGTGGACGGACGGCCATTTTGAGTTGAACCATTAGTCACGGGTTAATGTTCTGTTACTTGATGATTATCACACCACACACCATGTAAGAACAAAAAAAGTCACATAGCAAGATAAGCCTAAGCAGTGGGGACATGGAGATAATAGAGATATAGAAGGATGAAGAGGTTCCCAAAGTCGTGGTTTCTCAGTGAGGTCCACGGTAAACGTTTTCCCCCACCCAGAGAGAGGGACAGGGTGACATAGAGGGACGAGAGGAAAGGGAGGGAGGAAAAACTATGGTCAGAAACACATCCATTAAGATGTTAAAATGACACCAATTGCACCTGGTGTTATCCAGACCTGGGTTCAAAATAGTATTTTAAATAGTTCAAAATATTTGGAGCGTTTGTTTTTACTTGAGGCCGCTGGAGGACCGGATGTATGTTTTTTTTTGACACTTTTGGGGACTGTTTCCGTTAAGTTAAATTGTGGCCAAAACAAGTTCAATCATCAAGTACAGCTAGCTTGAGTCTATGAAAATACACTTACTTTTACACCTAGGTCTGGTTCAAACACCTCTGCCATGTAGCCTTTTACAAGGCAATAATAAATGCCTAAAATTGCTAATGCTACTCTGGGTTATGCTATGATGCCTTACCAGGTGTTTCCCAGGACGGTTGTGTAAATACGAGTATGTCAAAGGGGGTTGGCGTGCTATGGGGACAGTACATTAAATACTCATTTCCCATTGTGGATTGATACATAAAGAGCTATTCGACGGGACTTTTTATTTGGAAAATTCCTTAGGGGCTGATGTTGAATACATGTGCTATGGAGAGTTGTGGTGAAGGATTACTGCAACACTAATGAAAGGGTTGTTTATGACTGGTTTCATAAAGGTGTAAATGTCTACCCACCCCTTCATATGATGTGGTTTCGAGGTAATATTGTGACATGAGTCTATCATGTTATCACCATGGTCGACCAAGGGCCTGTTGATGAGGGAAGCATTATTATGCATGTTTGATTGTTTTGAATGGTATTTAGACATGTCATTTATGTCACTCACCCGAATTAATAAAAATAGGGGCCTGGTACACATTTCAGGGGGGAATGATAAACTGACTAAGGAAATGAAAAACATGGGGTTTGACAGTTCTGATGTCTCACGTGTTACTCAACGGTGTTTGGTGTTAAAAAGGGAATCAGGCAAGGAAACAAAAACCAGGGAAGGAGAGGTTTCTTGTGTTGCAAATCTCATCTTGCCCTCCTGTGCCTTCACCCAACTTCTGTCAAAAAAATGTTGTCACTGCAGACTTACTCGAATGTATGAAAATAGATCATTTGGGTCACTAATGATCAAATAATGATCAAATGTAACTGTCATTCTTTAAAAAAAAATGGGTAAAAAGGGCCCTTCCTTTCAGTCAAA